>APFE031269121.1:51096-197266 GCA_000404065.3 Pinus taeda
CCCTGTTATCCCTTCTCCCGCACATTGGAGGACCTATTCTGGGACCTGTGAGAAGTGACATAACCTGAAAACACCTGCATTGTATCCCCTTGAGTATGTACTTCATATGCCCTGAAGACACCTTCTGCAAAATACCCATAAATATAGCCTTTTTTCCATTGGCGCTATTCTACAGTGTATCACTCACGCCAATGGGGGAAATCCTCCAAAGAGGGCGCGCCAGCTGGCGCTCTGTCTCAGAGTCGCACTCGCACCAACCCAGTTGGGTAAATTTTTTAACAAACCAACTTGCGAAGGTTCTTCCTAACCTATTCATGAATTGATTCCAGCTTGAATTAGTTCAGTTGGCTTCGAATCTCCATGGAAAGGAAGTAGTTCTCCACCTCTCATGGAAGCTTCCTAATGATAAGGACAATCCCATGAATCTTGTGGATGATCTCCTCTCTCTATATAAGCTTATCCTTTTGCCTTTGACAGGCTAGTTAGTAATTCTACTCTCCAAGCTCCAAATTCTAAGTCCCAAAGTCTGAGAATTGCTAAGCTCATGCTACAAGGGGCCTTGTTCATCCCCATAAGGCTATATCTTTAAGGAGGAGATCCATGTCCGAGTAACCAAGGAGAGAGAGGCTTGCTCCCCATCCCCTACAAGCTTTGCAAGGCATGTGTTGCTGATCACCCAACCAAAGGAGGATTTGACGTCGGAACTTGGTTGTATTCTCTTTGTTTATCAATAATAATATACGACTATCATTATGGTTCCACTCTTATTGTCTTTATAATGATGTTTGAGTTGTATCCTTTCTGACTGATACGTAGTTGCATTTCTTGGATTTTATGCTTTTATTCGTGTTGTTCTTTGCATGTGCAGGTGTCTATTCACAAAGATCGTGGGGATTGTGACCAGCTGAAGCGAAAGAATGAGAGCGACAATTATTCTATGAATACTAGCGTTGGATTCGAGGTAGGCCCTCATCATCGGTCTTTACTTTGCAATTAGGAACCTGCATGTTAGCGTTGTTTGATTGTTGCTAGACCCCATTTAGGCTAGTGGGATCGCCTCTATCCGCAGAGGGGATTTACCTGTACAACACTATGAAAAGCCACGGGCAACAAATCTTGCCTTATGATTCTCCACACTACCATCAACAGCTTGCTTTACCTTGTAAAGCCAATGGGAACTCACAACTGACTTGTTTTCAGGTCTCGGAACCACGTCCCAAACATTGTTACGAACTATGGAGTCATACTCCTCCACCATAACATCAACCCAAATCGGCTGCTGCACTGCTTCCTCAAAGGAAGATGGCTCGGGCTCAACACATTCCCCAGTAAGGGCCATGTATCCAGTGTACCTCTCAGGTGACCTCCTTTGTCTGCGCTGAGAAGATGGTGCTCCCACATTCTCTTTCGCATCCTCCAACAATCTATCAACTTCTCTTGTGCACTTCCGTCCATCTCTGAAAGAATGTGCTTGAGTGGATGTCTCCACTCCTGGAACCTCTACATGCAGCTTATATGTATTAGTCTGAGGCTCCTCCTCCTTAGGAACCAACAGTTCCTCCACAACCTATAGTTGGAGCTCCCTCTCAAGGGAAACTCGCATGGCCTTTTGCTCATCAAACTTGAGATCTCTATGCACCATTGTCCTTCGACTGATAGGCAAGTACACCCGATAGTTGTGAGGTGTATCAGTGTACCTCAAAAATATCCCCAACTCTGCTGTCGACTCAAGCTTCTTTCGTCCATCCTTTGTCACATGGCAATATACCGATGATCCAAAGCTCCTGAAGTGACCCACATCTGGTCTCTTACCAGAGAAAGCTTCCTCTGGTGTCTTCATCCCAAGTATGCGATGCAGGCTTCTATTCTGAAGAAAGACCATTGTGTTGCATGCCTCAGCCCAAAAGTGAAGTGGTAGGCCTTGGTCCTGCAGCATTTCCCGTGTTGCCCCTACAATAGTTCTGTTATTCCTCTCGGCCACCCCATTCTGTTGTGGGTTATGAGGTTTCGTCAACTCTCGTTTAATTCCTTCCACTGCACAGAAGTACTTAAAATCTTGAGAGACATATTCTCCACTGTTGTCGCTTTTCAAGGCCTTGATCTTCTTCCCTGACTCTTTCTTGACCAAAGCTTTGAACTCATAAAACTTTGTGAAAGTTTGGTCCTTCTTCTGCATGAAATAAATTCAACATTTACGAGAATAGTCATCAATGAAAATCACATAATACCTTTGCTTCATTGTGGATGCTGTCAATAATGGTCCACACAAATCAGTATGAACTCGCTCTAAGCTAGCCTCTACTCGACTATCTTGATCATGAAAGGAAGACTTGGTGTACTTTCCCAAGGTACAACCTTTGCATGTGTCAACTTGCTCAAGTTTACCTTTGGGAAGTCTTGGAGATATCTGCTGCATTATCTTCAAAGCCCCATGATGCGAATGGCACAATTGCCTGTGCCACAACTCACCAATGTCTTGGCTTTGCACCAATTCTGCTTTCGTGCTCAATGCTGCACAATCATCTACCTCTAGTTTATAGAGATTCTTCACCCGAATCCCTATCCTCTTGGTTTGACCCATGGCTATGTGTCTTAGGAATTCCTTTCCTTTACTAAAGATAACATCGTAGCCTTTGTCCTCCAACATCGTGACCGATACCAAGTTCTTCTTCAATCCAGGCAAATACATCATATCTGTCAAGGTGAGAGGAGCTCCATGCTCCCTCTAAAAAGAAACCATGCCAACTCCTGAAACATTATACCTTCCGTCGTCACCCATCTCTATGTGCATCTTGAGGTCTTTCTCCTTTAAGGCACTGAATAAATTTGTATCACCGGTCATGTGGAATGAGGCTCAACTGTCAAGATACCAGACACAACCCATCATCGATGAAAAAATGCATGCAATGAGGGTAAACTCCATTTCGAACTGAGAGGCTAATGCCTCACTTTCCGATCCTTCTGAGGATCCCTTATTGGACTTCTTCGATGGTCAATTAGTCGCATAATGTCCCATTTTGTGACAATTAAAGCATCTTAGTTTAGACATGTCACCCTTCTTCCCTCCATGAGAAGAATTCGATTTGAAATGGGAGGCCTTCCCCTTCCCTTTCCTTGCCTTACTTGCTAAGGCCATATTTTCTTCATCATCATTCTTGGATGATGAACCATCTCGTGTGCTCCTCCTAATCTCCTCCTACATAAGACCTGACCACAATCATTCCCAATCCGGCAGTTTCTCCTTTCCATTCAGAGAGTCCTGGTAGTTATTCCAAATTTTTGGAAGGCCAAGGAGAGTGAGGCTCACCATATCATCATCAGAAGTAGTTATTCCCACATTGCCAAGCTCATCTTTGCAAGTGGGAGCTTGTTTAGATATGTGGAAATAGTATCACCCTTCTCCATCTTGATTCTTCGAAGCTTATCCTTGAGTGCCAATTTCCTCTGGTCTCTAGTGTTCTGGTAGAGGTCCTTCAATGTCTTCCACATTGAAAATGGAGTATCCTTCCCATGGAGACTCGAGACAATATGGTCTTGAACTCCCTCAAGGATGATGTGTCTCGCCTTCACCACACACTTCTTCCACTCAGCCAATTCTTGTGCATTAGTTGAAGCTGGCTTTGGGATTTATTGATCAATGAATTCCTTCAAGCCATTGTCTTCTAATACAACCTCCATTCTATGTTTCCATGCTATGTAATTCAAGCTACCTTCCAAGGCATACTCGAGTCTGAAGCCATAGAACGCCATTGGGCAACCTTTAAGTATGATATGAATTCAATTTGCACCTACAGCCCTGAACTTCAAACTTCGAATTCTCTTCTCAGTATACTGTTCACAGCTCTAATACCATGTAGAAAATTTGTGATAGGTTAACCCAATAATGCAATATAAATCAAAGCAAAATACTATAAACTACTTCTACTATCAATTTACGAAAGCTTAAAGATCGAGTTGAACAATATAACTAGAAGAAGAAGAATTAATGGCACAATACACATGAAAATAATTTGGGGAAAGTCTCAGATAAAAACCCCACATCTATTGTATTATCATACGTGGTGGAAATACATAGGAATTATACAAAGCCTTAGCTCTCACAGCTAGCCAGCTCTCAGTACAATCCTCACAGATGCTCACGAGCAATCTTGGCTTCTCTCCAGCCTTCCTCTCTACCCTCCAAGCTCCTATTTCCTTGCGTTGTTCCTTGTGGATGATTTGCCTATTACCAAGTGGAAAAACAAGCCTTCAAAACTGCGCAATCCTCAAGGATTAATCCTTGAATGCATGCATGGATTTTCTCCATTAGAAAACACATGTAACTGATAGTACACTGTCCTTGAACATTAATCTCAACTGGGTCTTTCTCAGAATAGACATGCATGAGTTTCTGATGAGGGAATCTTAAGTTAACTAGAGTAGCACAAGTTGAGTGAATTAATGCATCAACTGACTGTTAACTCACTATTAGTTCCTCAAACAATTTGGAATTAATTTAACTGGACTTAACTCAGTAAACTGAGTTAAATAATTACAACTCAAATATAACTAAATCTTATCTCCTTAATTTAAGGGATAACTCTTGCATGACTTCAGAAAGACTTCTAACTTGAATTTATCCAACTAATTGATTTAAAATAAATTAATTAATTATTTCCAAGTAGCTATTAAGACTAAATTTGATTTTAATTCACAATTTAATTCAAGGACAAATTAAATTGGAATATTCTTGTTGCCATATTTCAACAATGTCCTCAAAAGTCTTGTTGATCCTCTCTGTCTGTCCATCTTTCTATGGATGATAATTTGTACTGAAGGCCAACTTTGTCCCCTAACCTACAAATAACTCTTTCCAAAACTCGGAAGTGAACTTGGCATCTCTGTCTAATACAATTTTCCTAGGAATACCATGTAACCTCACTATATCTCTGATGAATTCATGTGCTACCTCACTAGCTGAATTAGTAGATTTCACTGGAATGAAGTGAGATACCTTTGTCAACCTATCAACCACAGCCATAACATAATCATGTTATCTAGATGTCCTCGACAATCCTATAATGAAGTCCATGGAAATGACCTCCCATTTTTAGTCTGGAATCAGAATTTGCTGCAATAATCCACTTGGATGCTTACACTCTGCTTTTACCTATTGATAATCCAAGCATCTCATAACAAAATCTTCCACCTCTTTCTTCAAATTTGGCCAATGGTAGAACTTCTTAATTTTGTCAATGTCTTCTGATATCCTGGGTGAAGTGAATGCAGTTTAACATGAAATTCCCTCAATATAAACTTCTTGAGCTCACTGTTGTTCGACACATAGATCCTATCCCTAAATTTGACCAAACGATCTACCGTGTGATGATATTCCACACCCTGTTCACCTGTACCCTACTTCTATAACCTATGCTTAAGTTGTTGGTACCTGTCATCCTTCTATCTTGCCTACAAGATCTGATGTTGTAAATCTGCCCTACATGAATTCATAGTCTCTATGTGATTTCTGTGCACTCTTCTGCTAAGAGCATATGCAACCCTGTCCTCTTTTCCTTTAATGTACCTGATCTTGAAGTCAAACTCATTGATCATGGCTAACCACCTAGATTTCTTGTCATTCAGATTAGGTTGGTTAAACAAATATCTCAATCCACTATGGTCACTCATTAAGATGAACCTCCTGCCAAGAAGATAGTATCTCCACATCTTCAATGAAAGTCCTCTCTTGCAAACATCTATGCATACCACACACTCTTTGTTTTAGATATGTGATCTTTAGAACAAGAGCATTCATAAGAAACTGCTTCAACTTCTCAAAAAATGCTACACATTCCTCTTTCCATTCAAATTTATTTCCTTTTCATTGCAATGATGTAATAGGATAGGTAATCCATGAGAAGTTCTTGATGAACCTCCTATAATAACTTGCCAACCCCATGAATGATATGACCTCATCCACATTCCTAGGAGCTTCCCATTCCATGATAGATCTTATCTTCTCTGGATCCAATGGTATGCCTTCCTTAGAGATAATATGTCCTAAGTAATGTACCTATGTCTAAAAGAAGCTACATTTACTAATATTGGCATACAACTAATGTTATCTCAACAATTTTAACACTGCTTCTAAATGTTTTGCATGTTCTTCCTCATTCTTAGAATATACCATAATATCATCACTGAATACAATCAAAAACTTATCAAGATAGGGATGCAACAAAATATTCATCAAACACGTGAAAGAATCTAGAGCATTAGTCAAACCGAATGAAACCACAACAAACTCTAAATGCCCATACCTAGTCTGGAAAGTAGTCTTGTAGATATCTTCTTCTTTGATGCGTACCTAATGATAACCTGATCTCAAATCTATCTTCAAGAACATCGTTGCTCCCTTCAATTGGTCAAACAAGTCATTAATCCTTGACAACAGATACCTGTTCTTGATGGTTACCTTATTCAACTAACTTTAGTCAATACATAACCTGAGAGTGCCATCCTTCTTCTTTACAAATAACACTGGTGCACCCCAAGGCAACGCACTTGGCCTAATGTATCACTTGTCCAACATTTCCTTCAACTGTAACTTCAATTCCACTAACTCTGGAGTGCTCATCCTATAAGGTTCCTTTGATGTTGGTGTTGCCCCTGGTACCAACTCAATAGAAAGTCCACTTCCCTATGAGGCGATAACTCTAAAATATTTGTTGGGAACACATCCTAAAAGTATTGTAAAATTGGGTACCTCTTGAAGACTTCCACATCCTCGACATCCTTACCTTTATCACTAGAAATATGCAATGAAAATAATACACACCCTTTCCTACGACTACGCTAAGCTTGCATAGTTGTAACCATCCTAACTAATGTCACATTTTTTTTTCCCTACAAGATTCTCAGTTCTCCATTATCATCCAAGCACTTAATGATCCAAATCTTTTACTTCATGGATGCGTACATAATTGCATATAAAAGAGCATATTAACGAAGTAACTTAACGCATGAGAAAGAAGTGGAAATCATAAAACAACCATGAGATGAAAGGCACATAAATGATTTGATTATGGAGTTCACCCAATGTGGTCTACATCTCTGTGCCCTACTCAAAGTGGGGGGGCCTTCTTTAATTAAGCAGAAACAAAGAAATAAATTACAGGAAACTTTACAAAAATGACCCTTATACTTCCAATTCTGATGATGGCCTGAAAATAGAGACCTCGTCTAGAGAAACAGAATGCATGGTTGGATTCTTGGTGCGAAAATGTGCAAAAATAACTACAAACTTGTAAAATTATGACACTAACACCTCTAGCCCTCTAAAGGGATATTTACAACATCTAGCAAATTCCCTTTCTCATGGTTCCGACCCTCCTAGTTTCTCAGGGTTCCACTAGCTCATTCCTTCGCCAATCTGCTAGGCAAATGAATTGAGAGTTTTTATAAAAGATGGTAGGCAGAGCTACCAACGTGGGGTCGTTGGCCCATTGGTGGCATGTCGTATGGGCGCAGTTTTGGTTTTGAATCCCCACAACCCATATAAGGTTCGACCATTGTTGAATATGCGGCAATGTTTTTTTTATTGTTTTCAATAGTTTATTGTAATTGGGTCACACGTTGGGTGTTGTCCCACATGGGCCGAGTGGGTTTGAACCCCGTCGGCCTCCCTAACACATGGCACTGTGGCACTGAATATGGGCCGGGCAGGTCCGCGGGGGGTGGCCTGCCCACCGTTTAATTTAAACGTTCATACAATATAATTATACAACGTCATTGGGTTTTTTTAGGGGTGGCAGGGTTGGCAACTGCCACCGTAAAAATATTATTTTTATTTTATTTTTTAACCAGATAGTTAAAAAATTTCCATCAAAAATTAAGGGTTACCGGACGAATTAAAGAGGCGAAAAATTCTCATTTCTCGACCACCGTTTTCCATTCACCATCCCTTCACCAAATATTTTCCTTGTTAGTGACTACCACTTGGCTAAGTTTGACCATAACTTTGAATAGCTATAACTTGAGCATACAAACTCGGATTTGAGTTTCATTCACACCGTTGGAATCAGGACGACGATCATTATGATTTGGTCCTAGTTTCACTTCCATCTGATGACTTTTATTTTTTTAGCTATATTCAAGGCCACTTCTATTTCTTGATCCACCCGGATCATTCCTCCCCACTAATGATCTTTTGGACTGCCAAAATATTTATCAGTCAATTGGAAAGTGAAGGAATTTCTCCCTCAATTTCTCCTTCTCCATCCATCGGGCCTTACTTGAATGAATTCATTTGAAGCCAATATGAAGATACTCCACGTCTCTCCGTTGTGAAGTTATGGTCTTCATGTCGAGAATGATGTCCTATGGTAGCATGTCTAAGTATTCAGGTGCAAAATCATCCACTGTAAGAACTTGCCCAACCTCTTCGGTGTTCATGATCAATGGAGGCTCATAAAGCTTCAAGTTTTCAACGTTCACCACTAAGTACATCTGCATGTATGCTGGCAACTCAAGATGAAAAACATTGTCTCCAATCTTCTCTAATATGGTGAATGGGCCATATCATATTGGTCTCAACTTCTTTCCTTCCACTTTCATTCTATCTTTGTTAATGTGGAACCACACTTTGTCTTGTTCGATGTGTGTTATATTCTTTCAACAACTAGCCCCATGCGTAGGGGCGCGATAGCCCCCCCCCACCCCTTATTCGTTGCGCTAGTCACAGTAGGGGGTGACGAACCCCTCTGTCAGGGGGTTTGAGGGGGGTGGTAGCCCCACTCTATGGGATCTGGGGCAGCGCCCCACAGAAATTTTTTTTGGACCCTATATTAGGTGGGCAAACCTATCTATGGTTTTGTGCATGGTTTTCGCACATGGTTTTGGGCATGATCATTTTATGTCCATGGTAATTTGTAGATCCGATCAAGGGAAATATGGTTATTCTCTAATCCAGGGTTAATGGATTGGTGTTTATGGATGCTTTAGCATGTATGAATATGTATTGTAACATTGAAAGGAATATAATGAAAAATCAATCTGGTAGTACCGGTTTTGGGATCCAGGGGAAATATGTGTATATATGTTTTATGTTTTATGCTCTCGCCATTGTTTATTTTCTATTTTTAGAATTTGTATGCAGGTAATTTATGTATGGGGTTTAAACCTACAGTCTCCAACATGGAACTGGTGATCGACTCAGTGGTTGTCATGCCGTGCTTTTTATTGAGCTTGACTCTTCTCCAACTGCTCTTGCACTAGCTGGTGAATCATCTAAATTCGCTGAATGAACTTCTTCGCTTTGTCCCTGTCATCTTGCCCACTGAAATATTTATCTCTCCCAAAGATCATGTCTAAGGGATCCTTTGGTAAATATCCAAAGCATGTCTCGAATGGTGAGCTTTGAGTGGATGAATGCACTGCCCGATTGTATGCATGTTGTGCATAAGGAATATTCTCGCCCCACAACTTGGAATTCTTGCCACAATAGCCTCGAAATAAGTGTATCATTGTGTGGTTGACAACCTCTGTCTTTCCATCGGTCCGTGGATGAAATTTCGTGCTCCTCTTCAACTTGGTGTCCATCATTCTCCACAAACTCATCCAAAAATCTCCAAGAAAATGAGAGTCTCAATCAGACACAATGGATGTGGGTAGCCCAAAGTGGACCCATACAAATTGGAAGAAGAGATGAGCAGTCTTCTCTGCATTGACCTGCTTTTTACAAGGTATTAAGACACATTTTGCTAAATCGATCCACAATGACATACAAATATTCATGACCTCTCCTAGAGAAAGGAAATCTGCCCACAAAATCCATTGACACACTTTCCCATGGATGACTCAGAACATGGAGTGGTGTGTAGAGCCCCAACTTTCTATTAGTGGGCTTGCTAACTGAACATAACACTCATCCATTTACATATCGAGTCATAAGATTTTTTATGTGAGGCCAATAACACAACCTCTGCAAATGACACAAACTTTTCCCTACACCAAAATGACCTGACACAAGAGAGGTATGCACCTCTCTGTTTACTTGTATTCGTTCATTGGTGGGGATACAAAGTTTTCCAAGGTGATACAACAACTTTCCCTACAATGGTAATTATCCACCCATGATGCATGAGTCAGATTTGCATAAATCCTTAAAATAATCATCATCAATATATTGTTCAACATAAGTTTCAAAAGATAAAGAGGCATTTTGCAAAACTATAGATGCATAAATAAGAGGGTGAGAAAGCATATCCACCACTTTATTGCTAATGCCCTTCTTGTATTTTATTACCAAATTAAACTGCTGAAGGAATCCCATCCATCTAAAATGGAGTGCTTGTTGAAGCTTGGTCTGTGACTGGAGGTACTAAAAGAGCTGGTGATCTGTGTGAATGATGGCCACCTTGCTGATCAAATAGTGCTTCAACTTCTTCATGCTTTTAACCAAGGCATACAACTTCTTATCGTATTTGGGATAGTTCACAATAGCTTGGGAGAATGTCTCTGAATGGTAACTGATGAGCCCCAGAAATGGGTAATTATATGGGCTCATTTAGCCTCCCAATTCGACTTAATCTACCATTCTCATTAGTTTATTTCATGCTTTTTATTATATTTATGTTAATAGAGTGAATTGGGTTAGTCATTATGCCAAAAGTCTAATGTGTGCTTTATGCAGATTTTTGGTCAATTTTGAGACAAAATCAAAGGTTTAATGAGCACTTGGCAGCCAAATTCGTGGAATAACAAGGGAGAGGATTTGTAGGAAGGTGTCCCCTTCATTTATGAGCCCTTACCTCGAATTCTCCATCGAAAACTCGAAGCACAAGGGGCAGCCAAGCAAGTCAAGTAGGACTTCTGATTATCTTCAGTTCTAGGAAGCTGAGTTGCTTGATTTTAGGAGGACTATTGGAGGTCCCCATTAGTATAAATAAGAAGGCTTAGGGCCTCATTTCAGTTAGTCAGATTTTAGTTAGATCTTAGTTAGATTGTAGTTATATTTTAGTCAGTAGGTTAGTCATTTTGTTAGTCTATTTTCGCACTTTAGTGCAGCTTTGTATCAACACATTTTCTAGCTTTTCCTTGTAGACAGTTTTTGGGATGTAACTATCATTTCTTGATCAATAAAGATGAATCCAGCTTTGCACCAGCTCTAATCTTTCTTAGGAGGTTGTAGCTCTTGGGTTTGGGCCCAACCCAAGTGCCAGTACCTCCTTTGTGTACTTTTATGTGTCTTTGTTGCATTCATAGAATAATTTCTGCTATTTAGATTAAAATCTTGCTTTGTTACTTAGGTCGTTTTGATGATTGAAATAGCTTTTCATACTTCAAGTTTATTTGACAGTTTGGTAAAGGAAAATATCTACAAAAAGGCCATCAAACAATCCTTGATCCCATCTCTCCCTCCTTGGGACCACGAGCTGAGACCAAGGCATACTTGCTGCCACAAAAACACTTTTTTTGCCTCTTCATGCAATTGCTAGTGTTATATTTTTAGTTAGAAAAGTTGATACCAATTGTACTTGCATGTTTAGATCTATTCTTACTTAGTTTCCATTGTTTTCTTGCATGATTTCCTGTCTATAAACTTATGTTCATCATGTTTCTGGTTTTTAGGTCAAATTAGGTCAAAATAGCTAGATCTTTGGTTTTCTTAGTCTTTGTTTGATCAGTTTTGGAAAATAGTGTACAAAACACCTATGATACCTCCTTGCCTACCCTTTCTCCATCATGCAACCAGCTCAAACCCCTAATCCAAGATTCCTTCCCTTCATTTGCACATTTTCCCACTTTGCCTAATTTCTACATTCTTGTGCATCATTGCTCCCGCCATCCTTGAACAAATCCAACCACCTTAATCACTCCTTAGCCTCATTTACTAGGTCCTAGACCCATTTTCATCCTCATCAAACCTCCATTTCCACTTTCCCACCATTTTTCCACCATCAACCCTCCAAAATCCTCTTTTAGATCTTCCTGTAGAACATCCTGTAGAACCCCTCTAGACTTCCTGTAGAAGTTCACGTGAGTGGTTTTTCGAGATCTAATCATTGTGAAACTCTCTGGAAGGGTGCTAGGGACCCCTTAGGCCCTCTTCTCACCTTCCCAACCTCCTGCAATCTCTTACCCCATTTCCTTTTTTCATTGAACCTCTGCACAATAAAAAATAGTTAGAGCACATCCATAATAATTCTACAAGGTTACTCAAAAATACAAAAAGATGTTGCTTTTTAGGTTTCGCTTCAGAAGTAGCTTAGTCACATGAACTTTACCTTTCCAAGAGTCAATGGCATCCATTTCTGCAGCTTTCATCCCTTTTATTGCACCAGTAGGGTTAGTCGGTAAAACTAGGGTTTGCTAGGGTTTGCATTTCCTTTCAGCTTTCTGCTTCTTTCTACAAGTATATTAGCCTCTGTTGAGTTAGATTTCGTCCATCACAGTTAAAAGCTTCATCTAAGAACTCATAGAAGTTAGCTTAATCTCCTAGCGGACTTGTGCCAGCTAATCAAGTGACAGCCTGCGGCAAGAGCTAGTACTTGTGCATATAGCACTGTCACTTCCAAGTTTGTTACGAACTACCGGGTTGATAAAAGTAAAGAAGGGAGCCCCAGGAGTTGCAGCATTATTACTACAATAATGAAGCCCACCAATAACATACAAGTTTTATTTGTTATATCAATACTTCTCCCATGGCATATCCATTGGCATCTATCTCGATCTCAAAGGGCTACTGGAGTTCAGGTAAGGCCAAAACTGGTGCCATACTGATCTTCTCTTTCAGTGCATCAAAGGATTTCTGCTGCTTTCCTCCCCACTGAAAGGCTTGCTTCACACTCATCAATGCATGTAAAGGGGATGCAATTATGGATAAGTTGGCAATGAACCTTCTCTGGTATTGTATTGCACCAAAAAAGCTACGAACCTCTGTAACATTGGTGGGTTTAGGCCACTTTACAATCACATAAATTTTAGAAGGATATATTTTCAATTATCCACCACTGACAATGTGACCCAAGTAAACCGTGGCTTTGTTGATGCAGACTAGGCTCGAGCTCTAGATCAAAGAAGATCTACAAGTGGGTATGTTTTTAACCTATTTGGAGTTGTAGTCAGTTGGATGAGTAAGAGACAATTTGTAGTAGTTCTTTCAACTACAAAAGAAGAATACATGGCAGCCACTCATGCAAGCAAGGAAGCAGTTCGATTGCAAATATTGTGTTCAAGTATGGGGTTAGTACAACGAGCTATAAGGATAGACTGTGACAGCCAAAGTGCAATTTTCTTGGCAAAGAACCCTGCTTATCATTCAAAGACAAAGCACATTGATGTTCAATATCACTTTGTGAGGGATATGGTTGAGGGCAAAAAGGTGTTATTGGTAAAGGTGGACACTTTGAAGAATATTGTAGATGCATTGACAAAGTCTGTGAGCACTGAGAAGTTCTCTTGGTGTAGAGAAACAATGGGTGTTAACCTCCCCCATACGTTCTGTCAGGCGCAACAAGGGGGATGGTTGCCCCCCTTATCGGGGGGTGTGCAGGGGGGCGATAGCCCCCTTACATGGGGTCTGGGGTAGCACCCCAGGAAATTTTTTTTGGACCCTATATTAGGTGGGTGGAACTACATATGGTTTTGTGCATGGATTTCACACATGGTTTTGGGAATGATGGTTTTATGTCCATGGTATTTTGTAGATCCAGTCAAGGGAACTACTGTTATGTTCTAATCCAGGGTTAATGGTTTGGGGTTTATGGATGCTTAAACATGTATATATATGTATTGTAACATTGAAATGAATATAATGAAAAATCAATCTGATAGTCCCGGTTTTGGGATCCAGAGGAAAATCTCTGTGTATATATGTTTTATGTTTTATCCTCTCGCCATTGTTTATTCTCTTCTTTTAGGAATTCATTTGCAGGTAATTTATGTACGGTGTTAAAACCTTCAGATTTTCAACCCCTTTCCTCTTTTACATTAGAAGTGCTTCTACATCCTAGAGGAAATATTGAAATCCATATATTCAAAGGAAGTTTCTCTTGTTTGAACTCTCATATTTTTTTTTATAGTTATTTTATTGAAAGAAAGTATTCAATGTTGTTACCCATGTGTTGCAACTAGAAAATTGTTTTGGTGCTTTATAGAAATGATATTCTATTTGAGAAACATATTAACAATATGTTGTAATGCATACTTATTTTTTATATTGATCAGGTGCTTAAGTTTATGCTCAAAAATAAAATTTCATAGAATGGAATGGAAACTATATGGTTGGATAGATCTCGGTGATCTAAATTCAATGCAACTCACTTAATTGAAAATAGAGTTCGGATGCTCCATGAAATGAGTTCTGATTAGTTTGCTAAATAAGCAAAATAATTTCACAGTGAGAAAGTTCATGTCTCTTAAGCAAATCAGAGGGTGCCAAGTGTCACTCTGTCGTTGGTCCTGCAAATTGTCCCATCGCATCACATCAGCATAAGTTTTCTATTAAAAATCGGTTGTCGATCCCGCCGAGATGCAATATGCGATATCGCATGGATCACATCACAAAATTGCATCACAACAGGAAGTCTTATTAAGAATCATCGTGCCCGTGCCGATAGCGAAATGCCGATGGAACTAGATGCAAAAATATAATAGGTTGCAATGTATGGAATGTCCGGGTCCGATAATTCATCGTTGTTTGCACTTCGCAGTTCGTATAAGTTGTTAAGGAATTCCCCATTCTCGCACCAATTGCGACAAGCTAATATATGCCAGGCACAAAATTGTTATGAACCATGGTTCATAAATCATTAAGTCTTCCATCACAGTTTTTGAAAGGAGTTGTTATGTTTGTCTCTTCGCCAATGCCAATTGTGATTTCCGAACCGCTGATAAGTATGGCTCCGATGACCGAAATGTGGAAAATTTGGAAAATTCCAAGCTAAATTTGATGGTTAGTGGCCAAAAAAGGGAATTTGCTGAGAAAATTGTGGGAGAACTGGGAGAGGTCATAACGTCTTCAGTTCTTATCCAAATTAGGTGTAAAAAAAGAGTAACTTCTAGCAGTTTTGGCTATTCTAAACTCATTAAGACAGGTTTCAAAGGCATTTGAGCATTGTAAACACACTTTTGTTGTAATTTTGAGCATAATATAGAGGACCAAGCATTAGAAGCTGGACCAAGGAGATGTAGCCCAGGAGAGGTGAACTCCTCATCAAATTTCTCTGCTGTGTGTTGGATTTTGATGTTATTTGTTGTTATTTTGTTGTTGTTCAACATATGCTTTATGTTAAATTGTTTATAACATTTACATAAGAAGCTCTCATGGGAATCCATCAATTAAGAAAAAATAGTGAATCTTTAAGCACTTGATAAGAAAATGATAAGCATCTTGGGTTTTATTCTAAATGGGGAATTAGCACAACATTACTAATATGCTCAATTTTAGATTAAGTTGCTATCAGAGCATTGGTTTTTGCTTACTATATTTTCTTGTCCAAATAAGGAGTATTGTTTGCAATTTGTGTATCGTGCTAATAAGATTAAAACTAAAAAGAGGTGAAAGAAAGCTGGTTGGAAGCCCTGAAGTGGGTCAAGGGGAAGAAGAGCAAGGTTTCCATAATCTCCAACACCAGTTCAACCTCAAGTTGTAGTTGAGACTCCAGAGATCATGTCTCATGAAGGAGAACCTACAAACATGATAGAAGATGAGAAGACCTTGAGAAAGGATTTCTTTGATATGACAGAGATGTTGAAGGTCCTCTATGAAGAGAGGAATAGCAGGTTGCAAGGAGAAAGTTCAAAACCTCCCAAGGGAGAAGTCTCTTCAGGAGGAGGTAATGGAAAAGGAGGTAATGGGAATGGAGACAAACCTCCACCCTCTCCACCATCTTCTTCATATTATTCTTCACAAGCATCTTCAAACTCTTCCACTAATATAACCCTTACTCATACTCATCATCATTCTTCAAAAGGAACTGGTAAATCACCTTTTCTAAAACTTGATGTTAAATTCGAGTTTCCCATGTATAATGGTGAAGTGAATGCAGAGAAGCTTGATAATTGGATTCGTCAGTTGGAGGTCTATTGTAGGATTCCAGACCTTCAAGAGGATGATATCAAAATTTAGTTGGATTCATTGAGAATGGAGGGTGCAGCACTCATTTGTTGGGAAGCAAGGACTCAAGACGAGATCAAAAAACATGGTAAGATCTCTATTACTTGGTCTGATTTCATTGCTTCTATAAAAAGACAATTCTACCCTTTAGCTCATATGCAAAAAGTTATCATGAATTGGAAAAATTTCAGACAGTTAAAAGGTAAAAATGTGCAAGAGTATACTCAGGAGTTTAAGAGAAGAGCTCTTATGCTAGGAGTAGACTTGTAGTCACAAGATACTTTGCTGAAATACATAGGAGGTTTGCATAGCTATCTTCTACACACCATTCTTATGTTTAGTCCCACGAATATTGATGAGGTCCATGTTCAAGATACAAACCTCAAAGCAAGAGGGAAAAATGTACAAGAAGAAAGTAAGAGGAAGCCATTCCAGAGTGGTGAAAAGGGAAAGCAAAAGAAAAATGCTTTTGTTAAGAAAGAAGGGGAGAAACCTATGTGCAATAATTGTTCCAAAGGGGGCCATGATGAAGTGCACTGTTGGAAGCTTCATCCTGAATTAAGACCAACGAAATCTAAGAATAAAGGGAAACATAAGACAAACGATGTTGTACAATAAGACTTGGGTTCCGACTCAGGTGATGAAACAAAGATTGCAGCCATAGTGACAAAAGGAAAAGTCGTGGAAAAAACAAGCAAAGAGGAAGTCGTGGCAAGTACTAGCGAAACAAATAACTCCAACAATGCTTCAAATGAAGAAAACAGAATTGAGTTGTTCCATATTAGAGTTATTTCCAAACACACTAAGATTGATACGCTGTTTGATACTGGATCCCAAGAAAATTTAATTTCTACAAACTTGGTCAAGAGGTTGAATCTGGAAATTGTGCCTCATCATAAACTGTATTCGTTGGGTTGGATAACCAAGGATGCAAATCTTCAGGTCACAAGGAAATGCATTTTCAGGTTTGCTATTTATTTCCAATTTCGTTGATGAAGTTGAATTAGATGTAGTGTCGCTGGATATTTCTAGAATTGTGTTGGGAAGCCCATATCTGTATGAATGGAAATCCGTTTTCCATAGATTTGAGAAAACATATCATTTGTTCAAAGAAGGAGTGGAATATATTGTGAGAGCCCATCGTAGAAAGCTTAATATGTCTTTAGCAAGCGTAGGGAAAATTAAGCGACTGGTCAATTCCAGCAAGAATCTCGTGCTCCTTATGATCAAGCAGAAGAATGACACGAAGTGTGAATCCTTTGTAGGCTGTGATGTGAAGCTGAAAGCCAAATTGGTTGATGTGGTCAATCAATATGGATATGTGTTTCAAGAACCAAAGGGATTGCCACCAAAAAGGGGAATTCAACACGAAATTCAGCTACAGAAAGATTGTCCACTCACAAATATCGGTATGTATTGAATGTCAATTCTGGAAATTTTAGAAATTAAGAAACAAGTCCAGGAATTGTTAGATAAAGGTGTAATTCGTCCCTCTACTTTTCCATGTGGTTCACCAATTGTTTTGGTACCCAAGAAAGATGGAACATGGCGCATGTGTGTAGATTATCGAGCTTTGAATAAAATTACCATAAATAATTGATACCCACTACCCAGAATAGATGATTTTCTAGATCATTTGAAGAATGCAAAATATTTCACTAAATTAAACTTGAGAAGTGGATATCATCAAGTTAGAATAACCAAGGAGGATATTTGGAAGACTGCTTTTAAAACCAAACAGGGATTGTTTGAGTGGTTGGTTATGCCTTTTGGTCTTTGCAACGCTCCAACGACATTCATGAGAGTTATGAATGATGTTTTAAGATCCTTTCTTGATGAGTTTGTAATTGCTTATTTAGATGATATTTTGATATTAAGAAAATCATGAGAAGATCATGTCAAGCATGTGAGGAAAGTGTTGGATGTCTTGAAAAAAGAAAAATTATTTTTGAAGATGTCTAAATGTGAATTCGGGAAAACTTCCTTAGTGTATTTGGGCCACATAGTTAGAGGAGGTGAGCTGAAGATTGACCCCTCTAAAGTTTTGGTCATTGTGAATTGGCCAATACCCAAATCAGTCACAGAAGCAAGGAATTTTATGGGATAAATGCAGTATTAGAGGAATTTCATTGCCAATTTCTCTTCCATATCATCTCCAATACATGCTTTGACCAACGTGAAGGTTGTCTTCCAGTGGGGAGGAAAAAAAAAAATGTTCGGTGCTTTAAAACAAAAGATCAGTTTAGCCCCAGTTTTAGCATTGTCGGATTTGAAACAGCCATTTGAAATAGAAACAGATGCAAGTGACTATGCCATGGGTGTAGTTCTTTTACAACACGGTAAGCCCATTTCATTTCATTCTGAGATTTTTAATGGTGTTCTTATTAACTATCCTACATATGATAAAGAGCTTTACGCATTGGTGCAAAGTGTGAATAAATGGAAGCATTACTTAATGGGAAAATAAACCATTATTCACACCAATCATCAACCTTTGCAATATCTGCAATCCCAAACAAAAATGCAGCAATCAAGGAAATTTCGTTGGATGGGATTCTTACAACAATTCCACTTGGTAATTAGGTACAAAAAATGTATTTATAATAGAGTTTCTAATATGCTTTCTAGACCGGTTGTTAATGTAGCCATTTTACTCAAGAATCATTTTGTTTTGCCTGAAAGTTATGCTCAACAATACGCACATGATGCTAACTTTCAACAGGTATATTAAAACTTGAGTCAAGGCCGCCAAGTTGAGGAATTAGACTACCATGTACATGATAATCTATTGTATCATTTGGTAAAACTTTGTGTTCCAAAGGGAGAGAGAGTAAATGTCACAAGGGAAGCGCACACTTCTCTTATTGTTGGACATTTCAGTGTAAGTAAAACAGTGGAAAATATTCAGAGGTATTTTTATTGGCCTCGTATGCTTGAAAGTGTGTCATTTTTTATCAGAGGTTGTTCATTGTGTGCAGTCAATAAGCCTAGTAATAGGAAACTAGGATTGTACATACCACTTCTAGTGCCTTCACGTCCATGGGAGAGTGTTTATATGGATTTTGTAGGAGTTCTTCCTTTATCAAGAAAATGTCATGATTATTTGTATGTAGTTGTGGATAGGTTTAGCAAGATGTGCATATTAATGCCTTGTAAAAAACAAATTATAGCTGAACAAACAACTCAACCTTTCTTTCAAAATGTATGGGTTCATTTTGGATTACCTACTTCTATTGTAAGTGATCGTGATTCCCGATTTGTTGGGAATTTTTGGTCAAATTTATGGAATTTGATGGACACCAAGTTGAAGAAAAGTACAACTTTCCATCTGTAAACATATGGTCAAACTGAAGTGGTTAACAAGACAGTTTTTCATTTTCTAAGAGCATATTGCAGCAAACATCCTAAGTTGTGGGATGAACAGTTGCATTATTTTCAGCAAGCTTACAACTGAGCAAAACACTCTTCTACTCTAACTTCGCCTTTTTGAGGCATGTATTGGTTATTTGCCTAAATCACCTTTGGATTTCATCTTTGAGAAAGATGTAGTTGTGTATGGACATAGCAACATAGAAAGAGCAATGAAATTCATTGAGAAAATTTAGTTGATTCACCAAACAGTTCAAGAAAAACTAGAAAAGTGTCAAGGAAAGTATAAGGCAAGGTATGATAAGCATCACATGGATCATCAGTTTCAAGTAGGTGATGAAGTTTGGCTTTACATTAGCAAGGAAAGGATTCAATGTGAAGGTAAAAAGATGAAACCAATCCGTTTGTAGGAATTTACAGGGTAAGTTCCTCAGACAGAACACCAGAAGGACACCGCTCACAAACAGATCACAGATCAATACACCAGTATTTTGATGTGGTTAAAACCCTCAGAGAGGGAAACAATCCACGGTCTGCGCCAACGTGGCTACTACAGGCAATTTATTAATAAAAGAATGAAAATTTACATAAGCTTCTCTCATGCACGGTTAACCTACAAATGACCCTCCATGCGCTTTAAATAGAATTCATGGACCAATCGGGTATCAAGCCACGGATCAAGTGTCGGTAATACCGAGGAGAGAATGAACCGTCGGATCACTACATATCGTGACCGTCGGATTGTAAGTTACAAAATGTACAACGGTAAAGAAACACACTTTACCTAACTCTATACCTAACTCTATACTAGACCAAGTTGAACTTAACTATTCCTATGTGTCGGAATATCCTAACATCCCCCCTTAAGAACAACTTGGGATAGGATTGAAGGATTTACAAATATGACACAATAGGAGAAGGAAGGAGGCCCTAGAGCCTATCCCCCCTTAGTGACAACTTCCTGAACTCCAAGCATATATCGAAGTTTAGTGAACTTCGCCTCTGTGAGAGCCTTTGTGAAGATGTCTGCAACATGATCATCTGTTGAACAATATTGCACTTCAAGAACATGGTCATGAATGAGCTTTCTGATGAAGTGCATGTGTAGTTCAATGTGTTTGCTGCGCTGATGCTGAACTGGATCTTTGCAAAGCTGAATGGCACTTTGATTATCACACCAAAGTGTAGTCGGATGCTGCTGCTCAAAGCCAAATTCTGATAGGATCTGACGAAGCCACAAGGCTTCCTTACTAGCTTCCACGGCACCACGATACTCTGCTTCTGCTGACGAAAGAGAAATGGCAGCCTGTTTCTTACAAGCCCATGTAATAGGTCCTGAACCAAGAGTGAAGACATAACCGGCAGTAGACTTCCGATCATCAGGGTCACCAGCCCAATCAGAATCAGTGAAACCAACTAATAGAGGAGTTGCTTTGGCACTGTAATGAATCCCAAACTGTATTGTACCTCGAACATAACGAAGTATTCTTTTAGCTGCTTTCCAATGACTTTCACGGGGGTTTTGCAAAAAACGAGCAACAAGGCCAACAGCAAAGGAAAGGTCAGGACGAGTATGGTTAAATACAAGAGTTTTCCTACAAGTTGACGGTATAAGGTAGCATCAACTTCAGGAGAAGTACAAGAGACTGAAAGTTTGACTCCAGACTGAAAGGGAGAAGGAGCTGGCTTACAATCTTCCATGTGAAAATGACGAAGAATATCACAAGCATACTTGGACTAGGAAAGGGAAATACCCTCCTTGGATTGCAAGACTTGAAGACCGAGAAAATAGTGTAAGTGTCCTAAGTCTGTCATTTCAAATTTCTTTTTAAGGCTGGACTTCACATGGTTTATAAGGTTGGGATCACTACCAGTAAGAATAAGATCATCAACATAAAGAACAAGGATGATAAGAGAGTTGCCCACTTTCTTGGTTTAGACAGTATTGTCAGAATAACACCTAGAAAAGCCAGATTCTAAAAGAAAGCTATCCATTTTGGCATACCAAGCCCGAGGAGCTTGCTTGAGACCATAAAGAGATTTCTAAAGTCGACATACAGATTCTAAAAGAAAGCTATCCATTTTGGCATACCAAGCCCGAGGAGCTTGCTCTGATACCATGTAGGAATTTACAGGGTAAGTTCCTCAGACAGAACACCAGAAGGACACCGCTCACAAACAGATCACAGATCAATACACCAGTATTTTGACGTGGTTAAAACCCTCAGAGAGGGAAACAGTCCACGGCCTGCGCCAACGTGGCTACTACAGGCAATTTATTAATAAAAGAATGAAAATTTACATAAGCTTCTCTCATGCACGGTTAATCTACAAATGACCCTCCATGCGCTTTAAATAGAATTCATGGACCAATCGGGTGTCAAGCCACGGATCAAGTGTCGGTAATACCGAGGAGAGAATGAACCGTCGGATCACTACATATCGTGACCATCGTATTGTAAGTTACAAAATGTACAACGGTAAAGAAACACACTTTACCTAACTCTATACCTAACTCTATACCTAACTCTATACTAGAGCAAGTTGAACTTAACTATTTCCTATGTGTCGGAATATCCTAACACCGTTATGGTCCATTTAAAATTCTGGAAATTATTGGTAATAATGTGTTGTAGCGGCTGCAACACCCTCTAAACTTTTGGTTCGCATCCAATTTAGAGCCTTCTTTGAGAGTTTTACTTGATGTTTGCATGCACTCAGGTTCACCCCGTGAGCTCATGTGAGTCTTTGCACCTACCTTTCTTGATCATTCAGCAGATAGCTTTTGTATGTTGGTAACAATTTCACGCTTGCGACCATGTTCTGGTCATACACAAGGTCTCCGCTTTGTATGTACATGTTTTGTTCGCTATGTAAACATTTGTCACGCACACACATAGAGTTGTATACACTGTCGCTCAAGCGTCGTCGCAGTCATCCAACGATCAATCACAAGCATCGCACTTGTCGACTTGAACTGTCGGTCAAGTCATGTAAGTGTGTGTCTGCAAGTTCGTGTATGCACCTTTTCACTCGCTCACACACTTAGTCATTTTGTTGAAGTTCTGACGATCAGATCTCCCTCTAACAGTCGGACCTTAACCCCGCCATCAACTCAATCGATTATCACCTAGAACAGATCAAAAGCACCAAGCAAGTCATTTCAAGTTGCACTTCCCGCAAGCTGATCAATCATCCCTCTTGCTATTCAACCAGAGAGTTTGACCCGAGAGTCACCCCAGGACTGATTCCCCTCAAAAATTGCGCAGAGGCTACAGACCATGCCCACTCCACTGGCTGAGAAAATTGCACAGACAAGCTAGACAAATACCCAATTCCCGTCCCTATCTCCCTCAAAAAATTGTGTTGTTTCTCCAACCAGCCCACCAGTTAGTCGACCAACTGTTCACTTGAAAAATTGTGCAAATTTCATGAGAAAGCCCTCTGCTGCCCAACAGTTCGCTTAGCTCAGAAACTATGTAGAAGTGATCAACAGGCCAGAAACCCAGCAGTAGCACATTTTTTCCCGCTAGCAGCTCCCAACAGCCCACTGCCAGTTCCCTCCAGGAATTGCGTAGATTTTGCTGCCAAGGTCCCAGTAGCCCGCTGTCAGTTCCCTCCAGGAATTGCACATATTTTATTACCAAGGTCCAAGTAACCTGCTGCCAGTTCCCTACAAGAATTATGCAGTTTTGTTGCTAGGGTCCCGACAGCCTGCTGCTAGTTCCCTCCAAGAATTGCATAGTTTTTGTTGCCAAGCTCACACTGCCCGCTCCTTCCAAAAATTGCGAATATTTTGTTTGCCCAACTTTCTCGCAACCCAAACTGCTCCACCCAAAAATTGTGCAAATTTGTCTACTAGCTGAGCCAGACCCCACAGATAGTCATTGGCGATCCGAATTGCCCGTCACCATCTCCTAGTGACTTCTGCACAGTTTTCACTAGCAGTGCCCGGAGCCTCCATCCCAGCTCGAAGCTTGCCTTGCACAGTTTCGTAACCTTGTCTTCTCTCCTAGTCTCCTACACTTGAAATGATGATGCATCATGATAGACTTGGAGGTTTATGGATTTGATGTCATCTTGTCATGAGTGACTGTAGATACAAGTACACAAACAACATGGCGCAATGACGGATGGGATGAATAAAGGGAATACATGTAGAGGGGCATGTTTGCAAACAAACAAACAAATGATGCATGCAAAGAGATGTCTTGGTGAATGGATGATCATGCATAGACATGTTCATGGAAGGACGAACAAATGAACATGAGAAGATGTGCTCACAGATGGACGGACGGACGAACATGCACTTTTCACGAATGGACGAACTTGTCAAGCATGCAAACATACAAGCAAGGAGCAATGTGTGAATGCAACATTAAGCAAACCCAATGACCATCGAAGAATCTGCACACCTTGTCATGCAGAGGTGAAGTTGAGACACACCATGAGGACATCGACCACCCAGCAACACTGCAGCTCGACATGCACACCAGTAGCAGCAAGAATGTACCAACATTGCCATGTCAAGTCTTGTCATGAGTCATGTCGACCACATCTATATTGTGGGCCATACTGTCAACCAATGTAATGTAACGTGGAAGTCCAAGAGACCCACTTGTCATATGAAGAATCATGTAAAATTGAAAGGTCATGGAAGTCAAACAGTCATGAGGGAATTCGAACAACCACAAGGGTCAGTTTCACCCTTGGCTATAAATACCCCCTCATTTGTACATGCAAAGGACTTCTCACCTTGGCTCCTCCCACATACCCTTGAGAGTCTATAATCTTTTATTTGAGGAGTAAGTAGTGGCTCTAATGCCCCTCCCACGGGGTTAGTGATGTATGGTGTATCGATGAGTCTTGGAACTTTCGCTTAATTCAGAAGCCTTCTAATAGGCCAACACGTTTTCACACATGTCTTTTAAATGTTTATAAGATTCGTCTTGAACACTCGTAATGCATGTTTCTTTAACCTGTGTTTAACACTTGGATTCATTCAATTGTTCTAATATATTAATTAAAATGTGTTGTATATGCTGCTAACACTATCCTTCCCATGTTGGTCACCTCTTGAACATGAGACATAACCTTTCACGTAAACTTGTTATAACAATCGTTGCACTCGCGCAGATTTCCCGCTAAGTGTTGTACATGCTATCTTACCTTGTGTGTTGTGACTGTCGCATCTGTGTGGATTCCTCCTCCAGAAGTTGTGCACGTCCTGTTGTGTTGTGTGTTCCTAATAGAGTTGGGTTTCCCTCACCTATGCGCGACTCTGCAGTTGGTTACTTCTCACCTCCCTGGACTGAACACGAAATTCCATATCATCACCTTCGCTCCGTCTGTCCCATCACCCGCCAGTTCACGAAAGCAATCAGACTGATCCCAGGAATACAACATCTTCCATACGCATCAAGGTAGCCAAAAACCACTCCCACAGGGGTTGTTTTATCATCAGTGGAAGAAGCAGTTCTTGCCACACTTGAAGGTCTGGAAGAAGCTGTTGAAGACGAAGAGGAGCCTCCGATCTTCTGGCAGCGAGAAAGAGACACCCTCGTAATCTTAGGCTTAGACTTTGGTACAGGAGGCAGAGGGAAGGCAGTGGAGGAGGTGAAGGAAGAGACAAACCAACAGATGCAAAGCCGGAATCGTCAGATTCTAATGAAGAGAGGAGGATGACGAAGAAGAAGAGATCGTTGAACAAAATCTGGAATGGATGACTTAGGGACCATTGGCTCTCTCGGGTGCTTTGCACAATATGCCAAAGCGGGCGGAGAGAATGAGCATCAAGTTCAACCCTGACAACACATTGAAGGCAGAAGACCATTTGGACAGTACAATGACGTAGCATGTAGATTGTTTCCATGTACTTTAGATGGTTGCTTAGCTGCATAGTATCAAAGCCTTCCGACCAACTCCATATAGAACTGGGGTGCTTTCAAACGCATGTTTCTTGAAAAATTCACTGATGATAAGACGCCAACCATGTTACTCAAAGAATTGGGAAGCCTGAAGATGGGGGGGAAAGAAAAGGTAAAAGACTTCAATCAGAGGTTTACGTGCATATTTAACAAGTTTTTAGTTGACACAAAACCTCATGAATCCATCATTGTTGATTACTACACGTCTACACTACTAACCAGCATTGCACAATTCGTAAAGTGAGCTGTGAAACCAATATTATTGGAGAAATATGAAGAGGCTATTATTGTTGAGAAAGACCTTCACGTGATTGGAGTCATCAAGGATGATGAACCAGAAAAGGACTCGAGAGACGCGAGCAGGAAGTCCTAGGCGGTGGCGAGAAAAGGTAGATACAAGGAAACAAGTGATATTGAAAACCTCACTCGCCTCATCAAGAACTTGACAACAAAAGTGTCTGAGCTTAAATAACAGAAAACAGACACCTCTACAAGAAACCATCTGCCTAGAAAGAGACAAGGAAGCATGTTTTCAGGTAGCAATTGTCTCCCTACAAAAACCATGCAGAGCTCTATGTTCCAGCTCGATTGGTGCGCAAATCCTGAATTTTGTTCATTTCATGAAGATGGTCACCCAGAGAATTCTTGTTAAGACTGGAAGTGAGTCGCAGGCTCTGTATGCAGTCGCACATTTGACGCGGACAACAGTATGTAGGAACAACCAAGAGATACAGATAATGACAAAGATGTTGCACCTGATGAGGCATCAAGTTCTATGCATGTGGTAAACATGTATCAGTGCACGTAGGTAGCATTGAAGATGAACACCGAGAAACAGTCCCAAAAGAAAAATGATCGTTACAATCTCAGGAGTAGAGGGGCTCCCCTTATAGTTGGGGAAGCGCAAGAAAACATGACACTACTGATGAGGAAGGTTGATCCACCAGCTGTCCCAAAGCAGAAAACACAGTGGCGGACAAGAGTACGTCCATGATCAGCAAACTGCATAATACTCTGTTGGAAAACACGAAAATTAGTCTTACCCCGAACACCTTTGTGAGTCTCCCCCCTCTGAATTACAACATTGTGGATGACATGAAGAAAACTCGTGCAAACATCAGTTTGTTCAAGTTACCTAAGATCTAGAATTAGTGGGACATCCTTTTGCGCTCATTAGGACAAACAACGATGGACAACACAACTTCTACCAGTAAGGGAGAAAGCACACCTCCCAGATCACTTTCAACTATGCTAAACACACTCTGGATGGAAGAAGCAAACTCAAGTTTCCCTCCATTCCTTCTCTCATCCGAAATATTCAACCTTAATGTTCACAATGGCTTGTTTGATTCTGGTGTGACAGCGAACGTCATGTCATTCTCCATTTCCAAGAAGATCAATGCACAATGGAGCAAGACATCTGTGCAAATCATCCAACTTGATCGAAAATTTGTACCAGCCATTGGTGAACTTCGAGATGTGGTCATCCGATTATCTCATGATGGTCGAGTCCACCAATGGCTATTTTGCTATGGATTGGTCACACATGTGGCTTCCGTACAAGGGAAAAAACAATCAAAATCAGGTTTTATCCAAGAGGTATATGAGGCACAATGTCACTCCCATTAATGGTGAAAATGAACTGTTGGCCTTCGCAAAACTCATGTTTGGCAACTGCCTCATAGAAACAACATTAGGGTGATATCTTGCACGACAACTCCAACCCCACCAGACACGCAGTTAGGTCTCCTTCCTTGCCCAACTGATGGTAATGAAGCAAGTAAAATACATTGTACCAATAGTAGCAGTAGTAGTAGTGCAAGCGCGTCGAACAGTCCGTGTACAGATGAGTTGTGGACCATGTATTTCGACGGATCAAAGACATAGGATGGCTCAAGAGCCAAGTGTGTCTTGATCGACCCAAACTATAGGAAACATCTGATTTTGAGTTGCTTGGAGTTCGAGTGCACAAACAACATTGTTGAGTATGAAGCACTCGTGTTGGTCTTGCAAAAATCCATTAGCCTCAACGTGGTCGCGCTCAAAGTGGAAGGTGATTCAGAGATAGTAGTACGACAGGTACGCAACACCATTCACTGTTTTTCACCGCACCTCAAAATTTACTAGCAAGAGGTATGGCGACTGATCTCTAAGTTCCAAGCATTTAACATCATTGTTATACCACATACACGTAATGCAACTACCAATGCTCTGGAAAACGCAACCTCTAGGATGTCACCGATTAGGGATAGATTTACTATTGAAATTTTGTATAGACCATCTATCCTAGATAACATAACTAACTTACGCATGTTTGATGACGATCAACAGATGTTTCATTTCATGGCCAACACTGACACCTTCAAGGATGCATTGATAGATGAAGACGAGAATGAGTGATCTCCGCAAGTAGAAGTTGGTAGCGAGAAATGCCACCTCATCCCTAAGGGAGTGGCATCATTGGAAAATATTTATGACTTGCAAGAATGCTTTTAGGGGTCTAGGAACAACAAAACCCACAGTTACACCATGATGCACAAGTTGATTAACTTGGGAACATAATAAGATCTAAAGTTTGTCAATCTCGGTACATGTTGCACACAGTGAGAGCGACAAGCCTTTGTCTGCTTGTTCAAATAGTACTGAGATGCATTCGTGTGGATGTACGATGATCTGAAAAATTATGATACGCGAATAATCCAACACATCATTCCGATCAAAGAAAGGGTCAAGCCATATTAACAGAAACTGAGGAAAGGGAATTCGTCACTTGAACCCCTCATCCAGAAAGAGCTCACCAAACTGTTGGATGCATGAATCATATACAAAGTTCGTCATTCTACTTGGGTTTCAACCTTGTTCTTGTATGCAAGAAGTCAGGGGAAATCCGCTTGTGTTTTGATTTATGGAATGTGAACCACGCCTCGGAAAAAGACAAATACCTCGTGTCGTCTATGGACCACATTATGAAAACAGTATCTGGGGCACAAATGTTTTCCTTACTCTACGATTTTTCAGGATAAAATCATGTTCTGGTTGCAAAACCTGATAGACTCAAGACTACCTTCTGTACCAAGTGGGATACGTTCGCATACAGACAAATGTCATTTGGGCTTGTAAATGCAGGCGCAACCTTTCAGCACGCCATGGAAATCACCTTTCATGGGCCCATTGAATAGAGCGTAGTGGTATATCTCGATGATGTGATTATGTTTTCAAGGAAACGTCAAGACCACATACGCCATCTGAAGAAAAATTTTGAGCGATGCTGGAAATATAGGATTTCCTTGAATCCAAAAAAGAGTGTATTCGCAGTGTCAAAGGGGAACCTTCTTGGACACATCGTTGCCAAAAGCAGGATCAAGGTTGATCCGGACAAGGTCCAAACTATTACACAAATCCCTCACCCAACCAACAAGAAATTCATGCAGTGCTTCTTAGGCAAGATAAACTTCCTTTGGAATTTCATCTCAGATTATGCGA
The DNA here is from genome assembly GCA_000404065.3 of Pinus taeda. Taxonomy (NCBI): domain Eukaryota; kingdom Viridiplantae; phylum Streptophyta; class Pinopsida; order Pinales; family Pinaceae; genus Pinus; species Pinus taeda. Next base: position 79,975 of record APFE031269121.1, read on the forward strand.
AGATAGTCAAACCCATGTAGGACATGATCAAGAAGGATGCAGTCTACAGTTGGGGCAAGAGGGAGAACTACACATTCACTCGTATCAAGTAGGCTATTGAAAAAGCACCTGCACTCTACAGCCAATACTTCAAAAATGACTTCCTGCTATCCACCTTTGCCTCCGATAATTCACTTGCTGCAGTACTCACTCAGAAGGACGAGATGAATGATGAACGTCCCATCTCCTTCATGAGTGCAAGCATGCAGGGACTCGAACTCAACTACCTCATCATTGACAAGAAAGAATATGCATTTTACAAGGCGGTGAAACAATGTAGGCCCTACATGCTGAACAACCACTGCATAGTCTATGTCCCTCACCTAGCAGTTCGCACACTACTCTTACAACAAGAACTGGGCGAACGACATGCGAACTAGATGATAGGCTTACAAGAATATGATATTGACATTAAGCCAGTTCACACGGTCAAAGGGCATGGTCTCTGTAGACTTGTAGTTGAAGAAGCACATGCACCGGAGGAGGAAGAAGAGCTCGCTGACTAGGAGCAGGAAGTTCAAATGTATGATGTAGGGCGAGCAACATCCACTGAAGACGGAACCTATTGGTACGCAGATGTGCACCAATACCTTGAGCACAACACCATACCCTCTCAGCGGTCACTTTGTGGGAAACACCACTGCACACAAAGTTAAGTGATCCAGTTTCTACTGGCCCACATTATTCAAGGATGCACATGCTTATGCTCGCAAGTGCTTGGTTTATCAGCGATGTGCCCACATAACACAAAGGTTAGCAGCCCCACTGCACCCTGTTGTAGTGACTGAACCATTCCAACAATGGAGCCTGGACATCATTGGGGAAATTTTCTCACATTCGTCAAAACAACACCACTACATTCTAACTGCAACTGATTACTTCACGTGGTGGACAGAGCAGTTCCACTCAAACAAGTGAATGACCAAGAGGTCATCAACTTCCTCCAACAAAACATCATCTCACACTTCGGCGTTCCGGTATCACTTGTTTTTGATAATGCAACATACTTTTTGTCTTTGAAACTTTATGATTTTGCATTACAAAATGGTATTGTGCTGAAAAACTCATCCAACTACTACCCGCAGGGAAATGGTCTTGCAGAATCCACGAACAAACACCTTATCCGCATAATCAAAAATATTGTTTACTCTGAACAGCACAACTGACATTCCTCCCTGATGAATGCATTATGGGTTGACCGCGTAACACCAAAACCCTCTCTGAATACCTCACCATACTTCTTGGTCTATGGTAAAGATGTCATCCTTCCACCCAATATCTACTTGCCTGCACTTCAACCATCCTAAGAATCCCAAAGAAATCCTTTCCAGCTAGTCCAGCGTAGGATGGATACACTCCAGAAGCTTCAGGAAGAAAGGATGGAAGAAAAATAAAAATTTACACTCCACCATAACTGTATCAAGAGATGGTTCAATAAGAAGTCTGTAGGGAAAGCTAACTTCGGTGTTGGTGACTTGGTCTTGAAATGGGATAAATCCCATGAAGACAAAGGCAAGCATACAAAGTTCCAGTCCCTCTAGATTGGTCATACACAATCCATGAGAAGCTTGGACCACACACATACCATCTGCAATCACTTGACGGGAGGATTGACAACCTTCCTGTCAATGGCCAAGATCTCAAACACTACTTCCAGTAGGTCGGGCCGCACCCCGTGCCATGTACATAGTCTGATTGCTACTTGTTGTTTTCATTTTGTTTCCGTTGCTTACTATTTTTATTTTCATTTTGTTTCATTTTCTTAATACCTTACTATTTTTGTTTTCTAGAAATAAGCACTGTCATCTACTGAGTTCTGGCTTTTGAATGAGTATGTGGCTGAGATATGAAGAGACTTGTGACATTGCAACACTTTGTCATTCTTGTGTCTCTCTTCTCTGTGCTTGGTTATAACCTTCTGCCGATGAAGTCTTGACAGAAAATACAAGCCATTTGCAAGGGGAGTTTGGTCGAACCATGAACCTGTGTACACACTGGGAAGCCCCATGCCTGTACTCAGCCTTCTTCTCTATGTGTTCAAGCTCATCCAACTAGTAGAAACAAAGAAGGGGAAAATCTAAATGAGCAAACCTATGTCAGAGGTCTTACATTATTCTTTGAAGGAACAACCGCTTCTGCTCTCAATAAGTTAGGATCCCTCTTCCACCCCAAAAATAAATAAGTGCCAATGCACATTCCTCTTGAAAAAATACAAAGGCAAAAGAAGAGAAAGGCTTCATGCGCATAGAGGTGAAGCATGAAACTCCACCGAGGTACTGACTAGGCTCACTGGCAATGGAGAAATGTGTGTGTTCCTATGTGACTTCGTCGGGGTACTATCCAGGCCTGCTGGCAACGGAGAAACACTAGAGATGACAACTTATACTCTGAAATCTTCAACTCGCAAGCCAAACTACCCTTCCCGTTTTCGAAACACTGCGATCAAGCTGAAATTTTGTTGTGTTTGACTGAGTTAGCAAAAGGTGAACCATGTCTATCCATGGGGTAACTGGGGAAGCCGAAGTAACCTGCACAACGATTCAATACTCCTCGAAAGACCAAGTTCCTATGCTGTCAATGAACCAAAACAGAGAAGTTGGAGTTCTACTAGTGTGTCACCAAGTGTTGTAGCGGCTGTAACACCCTCCAAAATTTTGGCCCACATCCAATTTTGGAGCCTCCTTTGAGAGTTTTACTTGATTTTTTCACACACTCAGGTTCACCCCATGAGCTCATGTGAGTATTTGCACCCACCTTGCTTGATCATTCAACAAACAGTTTTTGCATGTTGGTAATAATGTCATGCTTGCAACCATGTTCTGGTCATACACAAGGTCTCCGCTTCATGGAGTCGTATACACTGTCGGGCAAGCATTGTTGTAGTCACCAATGATCAATCACACGCATCGTGCTTGTCGACTTGCACTGTCGGTCAGTCATGTTGAACATGTGTGTCTGGATGGTTTGAGTCGTCTCGTCGTCAAGTCATGTAAGTGTGTGTCTACAATTTCGCGTATGCACATTTTCACTTGCTCACACACTTAGTCATTTTGCTGAAGTTCTGACGACCGGATCTCCCTCTAACAATCAAACCTTCACCCTGCCATCGACTTGATTGACTGTCACCCAGAACAGCACAAAAGCACCAAGCAAGTCATTTCAAGTTGCGATGCCCGTAAGTTGATCAATCAACCTTCCTGATGGTCAACCGGAGAGTTTGACCCGATAGTCACCTCAGGACTGACTCCCCACAAAAATTGTACATTGCACAGAGGATGCAGACCATGCTCGCTCCGCTGACTAAGAAAATTGTGCAAACAGGTTGGACAGACACCTAGTTCCCGTCCCTGTCTCCTTCAGAAAATTGCGCAGTTTTTCTAGCTAGCCCACTAGTTAGCCAACTGCCTGCTCACCCTAAAAACTGCACAATTTTCATGAGCAAGCCCTCTACTACCCAACAATCCACTTAGCTCATAAATGGTACATAAGTGATTAGCAGGCCAGCTTCCCAGTAGCAACGCAGTTTTTCCCACCGGCAACCTACTGCCACTTCCCTCTAGGAATTGCATAGATTTTGCTGCCAAGGTCCCAGCAGCCCGCTGCTAGTTCCCTCCAAGAATTGCGTAGATTTTGTTGCCAAGGTCCCAATAGCCTGCTGCCAGTTCCCTCTAGGAATTACACAATTTTTGCTGCCAGGCTCTTGCTGCCCACTCCTTCCAGAAATTGCGCAGATTTTGTCTGCCCAACTTTCCCGCAGCCCGGACTACTCCTCCCAAAAATTGCGTAGATTTGTCCTCTAGCCGAGCCAGACCCCACAGACAGTCACTGTCGATCCGGATTGCCCATCACCATCTCCTAGTGACTTCTGCACAGTTTTCACCAGCAGTGCTTGGAGCCTCCATCCCATCTCGAAGCTTGCCTTTTGCAGTTTTGTAACCTTGTCTTCTCTCTCGATCTCCTACATCTGAAACGATCATGCATCATGGTAGACTAGGAGGTTTATGGATTTGATGTCATCTCGTCATGAGAGACTGCAGATACAGGTACACAAAAAAACATGGTACGACAACGGATGGGATGAACAAAGGGAGTGCATGCAAAAGGGCATGTTCGCGAATGGACGAACAAATGATGCATGCAAAGAGATGTGCTCACGAATGGATGATCATGCACAGATGTGTTTGTGGACAAATGGATGAATGAACATGCGAAGATGTGTTCACGGATGGATGAACATGCACTTTTCGTGAATGGGCGAACCTGTCATGCATGCCAACATACGAGCAAGGAGAAACATGTGAATTCAACATCAAGAAAACCCAAAAACCATCGAAGACTGTGCGCACCTTGCTATGCAGAGGTGAAGCTTTGGCACACCATGAGGACATCCACAACCCAGCAACACTGCAGCTCAACATGCACACCAGCAACAAGACAAATGTACCAGCACTGTCATGTCGAGTCTTATCATGATTCATGTCATCCAAATCTATATTGTGGGCCATACTGTCAATCAATGTAATGTCACGTGGAAGTCCAAGAGATCCACTTGTCATATGAAGAGTCATGTAAAGTTGAAAGGTCATGGAAGTCAAACAGACATGAGGGAAGTTGAACAACCACAAGGGTCAGTTTCACCTTTAGCTATAAATACCCCCTCATTTGTACATGCAAAGGAATTTTCACCTTGGCTCCTCCCACATAGCCTTGAGAGTCTGTAATCTTTTCTTTGAGGAGTAAGTAGTGGCTCCAAAGCCCCGCCCATGGGGTTAGTGATGTATGGTGTGTCTTGGAACTTTCGCTTAATTCAGAAGCCTGCTAACAGGCCAACACGTTTTCACACATGTGTTGTAATTGTTTGTAAGAGTCATATGGAACACTTGTAATGCATGTTTCTTTAACCTGTGTTTAACACTTGGATTCATTCAACTATTCTAATACATATATATTAAAGAAAATATGTTGTATATGTTGTTAACGTTGTCCTGCTTGTGTTGGTCACCTCCCAGACATGAGACAAAACCTTTCATGTAAACTTTCTATAACAACCATCGCACTCGCGTGGATTGCCTGCTGAGTGTTGTACGTGCTATCTTCCCTTGTGTGTTGTGACTACCGCATCCGTGTGGGTTTCTCCTCCAGAAGTTGTTCACGTCTTGTTGTGTTGTATGTTCCTAACAGAGTTGGGTTTCCTCCCATCTGACTTGGGACTCACTCTCACCCTTCCTCTCTCCGATGAAATAACCATGACACAAGTAACACTATTAACCACCAGGCATGTGAACCTCACTACTCGAAGACAAAACAAACCACTCTCTTGTGCTGAAAAGAAAGAGCTGAGGTAAGCATTTAAGATAATGGAACTGGGCCATCATACCAGATGGGACTCACACACCAAATGGTGTGAGGTCTAGTTGGGACTTCATACCAAGATGATCCCCTGAATGTTGGCGGGTCCAACACCATCAACATAATGCTTTCAAGCTTGATTTGCCTTCATATATGAAAATTTACTCCGTTGTTAATATTGAAAATTTGAGATTGTATGAGCCTCCTTTGATTGAAGATCAAGGAGAAAGTGTACAGATTCCATCAATTAAAGATTTTTCTCCAGAATTTCTTGATGAGCTTCAGCAAGACACCATATTTGACATAAGAACGATATCATCAAAGAGGGGAAATGTTGATTATCTTTGAGTGGCTCTAAAAGGTACACATCCATCAAAGGCCAAATGGATTGAAGAGGGTAAGGCGAGGGAACAATACCCTCATCTATTCAATAACTTAATATAATATTTTGGGGTCCAAAAGCTTCCAGTGGGGAGGAGTGATCAGGTGCTCAAGTTTATGCTCAAAAATAAAATTTCATAGAACAGACTGGAAATTGTATGGTTGGATATATCTCAGCAATCTGAATCCAATATAACTCGTTTCATCAAAAACAGAGTTCGGATGCTCCCAGAAATGAGTTCTGATCAATTTGCTAAACAAGCAAAATAAGTGCACAGTCAACAAGTTCAAGTCTCTTCAGCCAATCGGGAGGCGCCAAGTTTTAGCCTGTCACCGGTCCTGCAAATCAGCCCATCGCATCACATCGACATAAGTTTTCTATTAACAATTGGCCACTGGTCCTGCCGAGATGTGATATGTGATATCACATGGATCACATCGCAAAATCACATTATAGCAGGAAGTCTTGTTAAGAATCACCCTGCTCACGCCGATAGCGAAACATTGATGGAATCATATGTGAAAAGAGAATAGGTTGCAATATATGGAATGTTCGGGTCTGACAATCCATCACAATTCGCACTTCACAGCGGCAAACGACAAGTTGTTAAGGAATTCCCTGGTCCCACGCTGATTGCGACAAGCCGATATATACCGGACGCGAAATTGTTATGAACCATGGTGCATAAATCGTTAAGTCCGCTATCGAAAATCACTCATTGTAGTTTTTGAAAGGAGTTGTTCCGTCCTTCTCTCTACCAATGCCAATTGCGATTGCAATTTTCGAACCCGCTGGGAAGTATGGCTCCGGTGGCCGAAATGTGGCAAATTTAGCAGATTTCAGGCCGAATTTGATGATTAGTGGCTGTAAAAGGGGAATTTGGTTAGCGAATTGTGGGAGAACCGGGAGAGGTCATAACTTCTTTAGTTCTTATCCAAATTAGGTGCAAAAAAGAGTAAACTATAGAAGTTTTTCCTATTCTGAACTCATTGAGACATGTTTAAGAGGCATTTGAGCATTGTAAACACACTTTTGTTGTAATTTTGAGCATAATAGAGAGGCGCCCAAGCATTGGAAGCTGGACCAAGGAGATGTAGCCTAGGAGGGGTGAACTCCTCATCAAATCTCTCTGTTGTGTGTTGTATTTTGGTGTTCTTTGTTGTTATTTTGTTGTTGCTCATCATATGTTTTATGTTAAATTGTTTATAACATTTACATAAGAAACTCTCATGGGAATCGGTAAATTAAGCAAAAATGGTGAATCCTTAAGCACTTGATAAGGAAATGATAAGCATCTTGGGTTTTATTCTGAATGGGGAATTAGCACAACATTACTAATCTGCTCCATTTCTGATCAGATATTTTCCCACATTTATAGCAATAAATACAAAAGATGAAGGTGCATGTCATGCTATCTTAGGATTTTGTGCCCTAATGGTCCTTCAGATTGGCTAGTTGTTGCATTGGTTATTTAAAGCAATTATTTTTTTTGCAAAAAATATTCAAGTAGGATTTGAAAGAACCTTGGAAGGTTCTTTAAGAGTTTGCTCAAGTTTTCCCTAATTTAGTGAAAAATTATGAAGCGTGAAAAGTGAGGCCCTAGTATGTAGGCTATAGTCCCATGGAAGGAGCTTTCATTTTTTTTAACAGTACCTGTTGGGACAAAAAAGAGTAGGTGACCTAGGGAATATATAGGCATGTCCACATCTCCTTCCATGAGCTAAAGGGAAACCGACCAATTTTATTTTGTTAACCATATATTTCCTACAATATTTGGATAGCAAAAAAGGTAGAAAATGCCTCCCGAATGCGCACATTTATTTCAACTCAAAGTCGTATTCCTAATTCAAGGTAGTGGTCACACTTCTTTCATGTTGGCATCCTGGCAGGCTTTTTTTCCTTTGTACCTCTAAAAAATACAAGCTTTGTTTGATAATTTACAAATTAAACAAATTTGTCTTCTAGGATGAAAAGAAAAAGTGAGTACCATCCATCTTTCTAACAAGCCATTTTGTCTCAGAAAATCTAAGATAAACAAACTTAGTTTTTCTCTAAGATAAACAAACATTTTCAATCTATTCTACTATTAGAACTTCACTCATCCACCCATGATTTATATCTATTACTAAATAATACACTACTTTTTACCTTCTTAGGATTGTTTCATATTTCTTGACTTTGATCCAAAAGCATTCATAATATTTAGTTCATTTATGGTGTTAATATGTCCATTAATCTCTATAAAGAGAAATGTTATTAGAGTGTTAGAATCTATCAACACATACATTCTTACACATTGTTATTAAAAGATTTTAAATTATGTTTTTCTATTGACAATGTTGTGAAATCCCTCATGTAACTAGTATTTAAGGCTATGGTCCCATGGAAGGAGCTTGAATTTTTTTTAACATTACCTACTGGGATAAAAAGGAGTAGGTGACCTAGGGAAAATGTACCTATTTACACATCTCCTTCCCTAAGTTGAAGGGAAACCAAACAATTTGATTTTGTTGACCATATGTTTCCTACAAGCTTTAGAAAGCAAATATCTCATTAAACCATTCTTTACTTGGAATTTTCATGCTCATTTGATGCTTTAAATCACACACATATAAAATCAAAAAAATATATTTATGTACGTCTGAGGAACCACAACACTAAATCCATTGTATGCTCAAGTATATCATCCTCCATGAATAATAACTAGGCATGCCATGCACAAATATTAGAGTTGCTTCATAATTGAAAGGACTTTCATACTACATTTAATCTCTAAATTTGATCTAATATCCATTACTACATCGAAATTTCACACCACTACTTCCAAAACTAAGTTCCATCTCAAAGACCTTTGGTTTGATTTCAGGACTATAATAAGCTCTCATATTTATATCTAGGTTTCCTAGGACTGACTTCAAAATGACATGACATATAATGTTTGGCATCTTTGGATTCGGTTATGTTGTCATTCATGCTAAAGCTTCAACATATGCTTATATGTATGACTCTACATTGAAAAGGTACATTATTCTTCCATTTTATAACTGCATTAGGTGTGGCTCCATTGAATGTTAGTGTACACCCATTAGTATAACTTGGAATATTGGCCTGGTTGGAATCTCCCTCAAAATTATACGAGATGTACACTTGAAACAATTGATATCAACATAAACAAAAATTAGAAAGAAGCCCATTACATATGACTCTGAATTTTGATAATGGCATCTGATGGACTTTGGGAGAAGGTGTCCTTAAGTTTTTCAAATTGGTTTTGCACTTACATTTGTTTATCTATTCATTTGTTTTTAGCATCCATTCAATTTCAAAGAACGTGAAAGCTTGTTAATCCAACGACAAAAGTTTGTGCTCTTATGAATTTTCTATCAAGAAACAAAATGGTCAAACAGTGAAGGTCAATTTTTCCATAAAACACTCTTTAATTTTGATTTTTTGTACATTCCAAAGGGACCAATTTAGAAATAGGAGCTCATGGATTTATTTCAAAAGTGACATTTTTCTTTTTTAATTTGATTTTGCAAGGGGCTAATTTAGGAATGTAATGCACATTCTTCATCTAAGATCTTGGAGGGAATGTGTGAGAAATTTGTTAGCAAGGATACTCTGCATCATCCTCCCCTCATTTAGAAACTTTCAATTTTCTGGTTCAAAATCACTTGCTCTAGCTACTTGGCTATATTTAAGTAAATCAATATTTGTGATACAAATGTTGTAGGTGTTATAATTCAATTAGTTGGAAGTAGATGAAAGCTCATTATGAGTTTGAATTTGGATATTACACTCAATAGAAATTGCATTATTCAATCATTTAAGGAACGAAAAAGAACTTGGCACAAAATGCATATTGAGATTAACCATTCAGATTTAAAAGATAGCATGTTAATGATGAAACATTCAATAATATACCCTCTTAATTGTAGATACAATTATTTTAGCAATGAAACGGTCTTGCAATTATAATCCATGATATTCTTAAAGTGAAAATTTGTGTTTTAGTGTATTTTACAATTGATAGAACCCAAAAAACTAGATCTATTTGATATGATCAAATTCTATTCATTTTTGTTTTCAATATAGTGATCTTATGGATTGTGTTTACACATTAATTATATGTTAAATGCTACTCTTTCCTAAACCACTGCTTTATGGCATTTCCTTTGCAACATATACTGCAATTGCTAGTTTTAAATCTCTTAAATATTAAGAAGATTAAATTTTTGATAGCTTAATTTTTTATTATAAATTCAAAATCCAAAAATTTTAACATCTAAAATTAATTATTTCTATATTGGATAATTAGTAAGATAAATTTTATATCCATTATTATTTTATTTTTTTAAAAAAAAACTATTTGAATGAACAAAAAAAACTTAATACAAATACAAATATTAGTAATATTTACCAATAATTATATTTTAATATAATCTAAATACCAATAACAAATATAGTAATTTTAACAATTTAAATCTATAATTTTAAACTTAGATATAAATCTGGATGACCCAACAAACGACGTAACATGAATTTTTTCCCAATTACTTTAACTTCTATTCGTACTAATCGACCCTTTCATGTTCGTAAACGGTTCAATGGTTGCAAATATAATTAAATGTTCATTATTTTTGAGTTTTTTATTTTTTCTAACGATAGATTTAAAATATTATAATTAATTAATTTTCATAAATTTTAATTATCTTTAAATAAAAAAAAAGTTTCATTTATGATTTATAATATTTAAATCTGTATTTAATTTTAATTTCAATGAGAATTATATTTTTGGTAGTTTTTTTTAAGTTTTAAAAATTAATATAATTTTAAGAATTGATAATATAAAGTTAAGATAAATTATATCGCTTATTTTATTTTTTTTATTAATAGATTTTTTTAATAAAATTTCTGAATGGTAGAAAATTTAACCCATCAAATTACACTAAATATTAATAATTTTAATAAAAGAAAGCTATAATTTAATAACTTTTTATTAATAATATATTTTAGATAAATAATTTAATTTTGTTAAAATTATTTATACATATACACATCAAAATAATTTAATAATTTGATTGATTTAGAAGCATGTTAGAAAATAAAATTAGCAAGTGGGCAAAATAAAGAGATAAGCATGTTAAAGGGCAAGCACGTTTTAGACCTAAACATTTCACAGTTGATCATTGTATAACTTTAAGGCATATCATTGAAAACGTTTGAGAAAAAAATGAAGAAGTCTTTTGTTGCTTTGTTGATTTCAGAAAAACGTTTAGAATGGAGGAACTTGGGGTTCCTAAACATTTGAGAGCACATGTGCATAGGTTGTATGAAGAGGTGAAAGTCAAAATTAGAACTTCAGCAAGCATTTTTGAAAGTTTTAGAAGCAATATGCGGGTCAAGCAAGGTTGCCCATTATCTCCTACCCTTTTTGGTTTATATATTGACAAGATTGAGGAGTGGTTGATTTCGCAAGGGGGTAATGGTATTTATTTGGGCAAGTTTGTTATAAGAATTATTTTGTATGCAGACGACCTTATTCTAATTCCTAAATCAGCTCTTGGTTTGCAAGAGCACTTACTATCCCTTGAACATTTTTGTAGAAGTGTGGGGATGCAATTCAATATCAACAAAACAAAAGTACTGGTTTTCTCTAAAAAAATAAAACATGACCAGCTTAAGTTCTACTTTGAAGGCAACATTCTGGAAGAAGTTGTGGATTACAAATACCTCAGAATTGACTTCAACAAAAATCTAAGTTGGGATGGTTGTAGAAAGAAAAGAACTTTGGGTGGTTGTAAAGCATTTTATGCTTTTCAAAATAGGTGTCGAGAGGCAAAGTTATGGGACTGGAAAACCACTCAAACTCTTTTTGGGCTTCTAGTGATTCCGGTGATTCTCTATGGTTGTGAACTATGGGCCAGCAGTACATCCGATATGCAAAGGAGACAAATTGAGAAAATTCAGAAGCGTTTGATTACAAACAAATTCAAGATTAGAAGTGTAGTTTCTTATGATATCTTGTTAAGTGAAACAGGGGCTTCTCCTATTGAAGCAATTGCTATGGTGCGAGTCATAAGGTATTTAAAAAAAAATTGAGCAAATGGAAGAGGGTAGATGGCCTAAGGTTGTCTTTAATGACAGATTGTGCAACAGAAAAATAACTTGGATGCAAGAAAATAACAAATGGTTTAGTAAATGAGGTATTTGCTTGAACACGTGTCCCATAAAAAACAAAGAGATAAAAGCTTTTGTTATGGATAAGTTCCACCAGCGTACTTGGGATAAGGAGTTAGGAAGAAAGAAAAAGTATTATATTGAAGTGTTTAATCCCACTCATAGTCATCAATCAAAATCATACATTGAAACCAATATTTCTTGGAGAGCCAAAATTTTAATTGCACAGTTAAGGACTAATTCTCATCAACTCCGTTGTGAAACAGGGTGCTGGAAAAGGCCAAAAGAAGTGGGGGAGGAAAGAGTATGCATTTTTTGTTCCTCTGGAAAAGTGGAAATAGAAAAGAATTTCATTTTAGAATCTGAGACCTTCAAGGACAACATAGAAAGTTATGTAGATATACTGGCAGCTAGCTCTTGGGATAATCTATTTAGTGAGGGGTTTATCGAGAAGCTAAGAGCATTTAACATGAAGCTTCATTGAAAAAATGCCAAATATATCAAGCATATGAAGAAGAAATCATGCCAAATATATAAAGCATATGAAGAAGCAATCTATCATGTAAGCTATTTATTTCTTCCTTCTTTCTTTCTATAAAATTATTAAATTATATAATAAACTTTTAAATAAAAAAAAAATTCATATTAAATATACATACAATTAAAAATCACGTACTAAAACATATTTAAAACTAATACCAATTTTAAAGCTAGTATCAAGTTATAATTATACTTTTTGTACTTGCTTTCTAACAAATAAATCCAAGTGCAAGTCCTTTGATTGCAACTAAAACTCAACATGAGTGTGAAAGTCAAAACTCAACCTGTAGTGTGAAAGCGAGGTTTGAAAGGAACTTTGCAACTTGGAAGCATGCCAATGACGGCTAAGAACTTCTTATGCATATGATTTTCTCTTTATTCGAACATGTCATGTGATGCCCAATAATTACTTTGAGCATTTTCCTAGTGACTTAAAAAGCACATTGGTCACAATACACTAGGTTGTCACTTCAATTTAACATCAACAATATGAACTTGTTAAACAACTTGACTCTGGATTGTGTTATGATAAAAGGTCATGTTAGCATCAAGGATTTGAATTTTGTGTGTTTTATTTTAACCTGAAACATTCAGGAATTTGATGTTTGAACGTGCTAGGATAAGGTGAAGTTAATTTAAAATATTCAATAATTTGAATCTTTGATTAGTTATGATAATGTTAATATCAAATATTTGAATTGAATTTATATAATAAGATAATGTTAACCTAATAATGTTAACATTATTGTGTCTGGCAGGCCTCAGAGTTGAAGAAGATAATGAAAGAACTAAATTTGGTCTCTGCTTCGTTTGCAAAATTTGATATAGCTCTCAAATTGCAATTTAAGACATCTGGTCTTTATTGAAAATATGATGAAATCGCCCAAACATGGTTATTATTAAAATAATCACCATTAATAAACAGGATAATAAGATAAGAAAAAGTGCGGCATAATAACTTGTCCTTGTAACTTAGTAAATCAAAGAATAATAAAAACATAAATATTTTGTCAATGATTTATATTATTTTAAAAATATAATGCATTATAAAATATTATATAATTTTTAATCAATAATCAAAATCAGTTTTTATTATATTATAGGACTACAAAACTAGCATTTCCGTCCTCATTTAGTGAAATAAATATTTTAAGTCATGATGGTTGTATGACTCCAAAAATATAAAATTGTAAATAAATTATATGAACTATTTGTTTCTTTTTAATAAATTTTAATATAATTAAAACAAATTTTCTTGGTGATAAAAATTATAAATATAAATTACACAGAAGAGAATGTACAACTAAATAAATTATTTATTAATATTGATCAAAATATTCTTTATAATAATTTTATATTATAGACACGTCATGCATAAAAGTATAAATGATAAAATAAGAGTTACAAATCGTAACCATGTTATTTTACATATTTTTAAAATTAATATATCTTTAACCATATTTTTGGAAATAAAAAATAAAATCCATAAAATTGTCATTCAGTATTTTCCACCATGAAAAAACGAATTTTAAATTAAATTACAAACCATTTGTGTTTATGGTACATAATAATTAATATATAATGTTATTTTTCAAATTATTTATATTACATAGTAATTAGTGGTATAGTACATAGTAATTAATAATAGAGTACACAAAAGAATTGCCAATTCTTGCTATCATTACACAATAAATTTTATTTCATAATGTTAAAATTTAGATAGATTTTTAGAAAAATTAGCTAATGAAACACTAAATACATTATATTCTAACAACGACAAGTATAATAATAAAAATACAATTCATATTATATTAATTAAAATATACTCACTTATACATCATGATATACAATGCATTGATATAACTTTTCTCCCCACTTTGATTTGACTCAAGACTCCAAAGGAAATCCATTCTCAGCTTTGAGACACTCAATTCCACTTCGCCCATCCTTTCTGGTTGTTACACTTCGCCCATCCTTTCTGGTTGTTATCTGCTATTGCCATATGTAAATGGCATCGATAAAGCAAAGTCGCGCTTTGCTAAATGTTGACCTAGGTTCTCAATAACCATCCGATGCATAAGACATTAAGATAAATTAAAAATAACTTAAAAGCAAACAATTAATGAAAAATACAATTATATTTCATTGAAAATAATGTAACTAAGTTTTTATTCATTTGCAAAGTATATCACATTTTCTTTTTATAATTTCCGACAATTGATTTCTATTATTGCTAATTTTTTTTACATTGATATATCTTTCGAGCACAGTGTTATTGTGGTAAAATGACCAATAACTTCGAGGAAATAGTACAAAAGAGAACCAATCCAATTATTAAGACTGATACATACCCAATGAGTAAACTTTGTGGGTAATCCCGATAACAAAAAAAATAATACTTGATGTAGTGGATTTTCCAACAAGACAAAATATCCATAGATTCTAACATAACATAATTTACAATCTAACAACAACTAACATACTTAAAAGTAGATGATAGTATCTAAACCAAAGACTTCCACTGACTACCAATCCCAAAAGACAAGAACCAAATCAGAGATGGACTTATTCGTTTAAGATGATCACTTGATAATGTGGAGAGGAATTTGCATTAGCCATGTTGAGGGGTGGAACATTGATAACAACTTCCTCATTTTGATGAGTGTTGAAGTCAGTATCCAAGTCTAAGACTATGAAGCGCTCCACTCTATTTAGTCTAACCACTATATCATCCTTATCGTAGCGAATGTCCCCCAGAATACTCTTCAACTCCTCTTGACCATAAAATAGTTTGTAATTATCAACTTGTTTGTCTCGAAGCACCATATTAAGAAGAGTCTCCATCTGTCAGTGTGTTGATATAGAATGCAGTAAATGCAATCTTCTCTTTCTCAAATTTCTTGGGTCTGGAACCTATTTGGAGTTACCACTGCAAATTTCTAAGTCTGAGTGATACATCTAGTCCCCAAACTCCTTTACTTCCAGAGTGAGTATCTCCTTTCTCACTTCCATAGAAGCGGAATCAAAGAAATTTGCAATCGAATCCCACCCAAACAACCGATAGTGTCTAGAAGAAGACACCCATGGAGCACCTCCCCTGTGACTGGGTAATCTTTGGCGAGGGGCCATATGAACTTGAAATTTTTAAATGACCCAGACAACGAATGTTTGGAATGATTGATTTAACTAGCTGCAACATCCAGCTGGAGAGTGGGACACTTTTGAGACACAATAGTTCAATTTAAGGGTAACAGACGGATTGAATTTACCCACTGCTACCACAAACCACAAGTTGTCAAGAAACCTTTGAAGGAGTGGTTTCTGACCAAATGAGACACAAAGACTGTTATCGACCGAAACCGTAGACTGACATACTTCACTAGAAACCGTTAAGGCTTGAGTAGGCTATATGTCACCTTGTAATATCATAAATGACCTAGGGAACATGAGAAGGTGGACGAATTTAAAACTAAAAGGAGAAAGGTCCACTATACCATACTCCATACACCAGTACAAGACAATTAAATGAAATCCCATAGGGGTCAAGGGACTGAGGAGTTGTTGATGGAAGGATAACAACCAGTTCAAAGGAGGGTCTAGACCCTATATTGTGCAAGAAAAACAAAAAAAACATTGACTAGCTATATGAAACCACCTATGGCACGCAGGGAAACTTCTAAACTTAGAACAACTGAGTATGGAGTACATTGACAACCAACATTGAAACATGAATTGGCCTAACCCTCATATTATCACGTAAAAACAGGAGTGTGGACAAACTTCCCTTAACAGTAAAACAAGCAATTGAGAGACTAGTACGTGAACAAAGACATTACACTAGAAAGTTTCCAAAGACAATGAAAACTCTTATTCGCCACCATGAAACACTGACAAAACTATAATATATAACTGCAAAAACATATAAGGTTTACCTGATAAGAGCCATACTTTCTACAATTTCAAGGACAAGTTCCAACTGTATTTCTCCCCAAGGACTCCACCATCCCAAAACAATGTATCATGGTGATGTCATAAATGAACTTTCTTTGGATGTCACAAAAATTATTTTCAATATCCAATATACCATAGGATAGATTATCCATACCTAAAACGAAAAAGTAGATGGGGTGTCTGAAACCCTTAGCAAGCTCAATAACAAGAACTCCCATCCTGGTGCATTTAATTTGAAGGGACCTGAAAATTAAATTGTCATAACTTGAAATGATGATATGGCACGCGTGTCCCATGCAAGGTTAAGTGGAGAGCATGGCTTGTTCTCCAAAGCCCGCCTCCACCTTTACCATACATGTTAAGCTCCATTAAGTTCTTCCAACTATAACCTACAGTTATGGAACTGAACTGCAGTCTTTCCTTAATTTAAGGAAACCAACTACAGTAATTTCCTTAAATTAAGGAAATAAACTGCAGTTAATTAATTTTCTGGTTGGAGCTTCTGAAGTGGTCCATAACTCCATCTGGAGTTCTCTACCTTGATCTGTGGAACAACTGACACATAAGCCATTAGAAGCTTGATGGAAGCTTGGCTATAAATTCATCTGTTTGGTCCCCAAGCTAGCATCTCAATCCCCTTCAGTTGTTTACACCATCTAGCTGAGAGAGCATAGCTTGGAAGTGCCTTCAGATTTTCTGTGATTTTTATTTTTGCTTGGACTGAAGCTGGAGTGTTGTTTCAGTGAAGAAGCAAGTAGACTGTGGTTTGCAGCAAGCGTCATCAATCGTTGGAGGTAATGCTGGGCATTGAAGTTTAATTTTATAGATTCTTTAAAGTATTCAGAGTCCGCATATAGAATTGCTGTAGATTTCTTACACAACATTCATGAGCTTCGAACATAAAGTTGGGGTTTCATGGTATTCGTTCAAACCTTCAAAAGTTGTATCCCTTTCTGTAATACTTTCACATCATTCAAATAATCAGAAGCTTCACAACGTCACCGCTCATGCACCATCACTTTTTTTTAACTAACGCTCGTGACTCTTGCAGAGCGGGGAGAACAAGTAAATTGATGGGAGATAACAGGCTCTTGCAACAAACACAAAGGAAAGTCACATCTTTTTTCCTACAGTGGTTAAACATAAAGCTCTCTTAACTTCCACCAAAAATTATTCTACCCTCAGATGCCAATGCTTAACTTGCGTCAATGCTATTTTTTTTTAAATTAGACTTTTGGTTCAAATGTTACTGCAGTAGGCTCCCAAATTGGACGTTATGGTAGTCTCAACTTTAAGTTATGAATGGGAAGGCGTAACTTCTTAGGATTGTACACTCAGAGCCTATGCCAAATGACCGGTTGAGCTACAAGCAAAGCGTTAAGCCTACAGGGGTTGAAGAACAAGCACATTTACCAGTGAAATAGACATGTGCACAATGAAACATATGTTGGATTTTGGGAATCTATCAGAGAAATGATCTAGTAAAGAAATAAACAAGATTCATGTTGAGAGGTCAAATTGACATGCGTGTAGCTAAGAAAATGGAGAACAGACTAGGAATTAATGCACAAAAATTCAAGAGCGTAGATATTCACACCATTCAACTTACAAGGATTCACATAGAGATGAATGCACCATTAAATGCACATAACTCACCCTCCATTATTCATAAAGGACAGATCATGAAATATTCCTCTATGCAGACACAAGGACAAGTCTACTCAGGATAGAGGAATGGAATAACTGAGACATGTCACTCTGTCGGAACCCACAAGGAGGAGAACATTTACTAGGACTTCATGGTAGACAAGTGTTCACTGTGATTTACCGTGATTTCGTTGAGAGAGGAGTGTTCGTTGGTTTGATGGGTGACGCGATCAAGGGTTAAATTTGACGGGTGATCCTACCTATCAAGGAATTTTTTTATGACTTTTTTATTTTTAAATTGTCCATCATATGACTTTTAAAATTTATTTGTACAAGTTTCATCTAATTTCAAATTGTACTCATAATTGTTCAAATTTTCCATTTTTTGTTGTACCATTCGGCTCAAGTCTCATTGCTACACTTTGTTTTGAGATCTGCTGATATTTTTCTGCAAATTTTCCAGATGTTCAAATGTTCTGAGTTTTTTGTTTAAAATGGAAATAGTGATAAAATAGATGGGAAATATATATAGAAACAACAAAAAATAATATTATGAAGTGAAACAATATATATTCATAATTACTTTCACATGAAAATAATGAATATTAATATTGTTGCAATAAATTTGACAAAAATAATTCACTCACACATACCATGTTTTCCATTTGAGTCACTACCATGTTAATCCAATTAAAAGAACAATAGTTGTGAAATAATTTTCAAACCAAAAACATAATGTGCATGAACTATGTAAATGTTCAAAAAGTAGATTCAATATCACCATGTACACAAACTAAATTTTGGACAGTTTCACCAAAAGAGGTAATTGTCAAAACACCACTATTACAAACATAAAATTAAAAGCAAAAACTTTAAATATTTAAGGTTCTCCTTTCTTTAGCATCTTTCCAGATGTCAAATACCCTATCCCATTCCACCATCGATGAATCAAGCCCTGTTAGAGACACCCGCATCAAGGCATCCAATGCAACTAATGATAGCTTTGTTCTTCGGACATCCTTTACTATGTTTTGTCTTGAGAATCCTCTCTCACAAGCAACTGTACTTGCAGGAATAGTAAGTATCGCCTGCCATAATTTTGACATGTGAGGAAAATTTGTATGCAACCTTGTAACATAAAAAATCCTCCATGCATCTTTCATGGATGATCCCTCGCAATTAACATGAAGAGTGTCAACAAATGGATGCAACTCTTTCAAACAAGCCTCAAAATCAAATGTAGTTTTGTTTTCTTCACTTTGATAATAAGGATGTTGTAAGTGTTGAAAAATATTTTCGAGCCAACGCTTTGAATTTCGTTCTCTGCCATGAACATCCTCTAAATAATGGCAAGGGCTAAACAATCTTGCTGAGTTGAAAAATGCAAGATTGGGGAATCTTTCGTTCAAATTCTCTACGAGAGATTGAACATAATCTTTTGCAAATTGTTTGCAACTTTCTATTGAACCTTCAATACACGGTTTCCATGATTGTTTTTGTATATCAACACAATCATCATATGCATGTGGAATTGCTACAAATCGTAATTCATGCTTGTGAACAAGCCCCTCCTTATCACAAATTTCTAGAAAGCCAAATTTAGAGGCATCTATAAATTTAGATAAATAACATGTGCCATCTGCAAATGTATCGCTTCTTAAAAACCACCTTTTCAAAGTGTTTACCGTGACATCTATGGCTGCCCCTAAAGCACTGACATCAATGTACTCTTCTTGGAATTGCTTGTTCAACTTGTTTAATTCACACATTATATCTGCAAGCATATGTAAACAAAATTGTACTGAAAATATTCTTGCCTTATCATACCATGAGTCTTTTTTTTCATTTTTCCACAATGTTAATATGGGAGGCAGAATTGCAACAAGTCTTTCAATGACTTGTCCCCTTGGAAGCTATCTAACTCCATGGATTTGAAGAGCTTGAAGAGTTTCAAGTTGCATAAGTTCCTATAGAGTAATAAGTTGACTATTTCTTTTCGTAGAATTTTGTAGCCAAGAATATACCTTATTTGCTAATTTCTCAACAAATAATAATTCAGGTATTTTTTTTGAAGCATCTGATGCAGCTAAGGCTTCACGATGAGCAAAGCAATGAACACCTACAAGATTAGGTACATCTTTCTTCAAGAAAGTGATAAAACCATTTTCATTACCAACCATTGAAGAAGCGCCATCTGTGGAAACTTCTATCAATCTTTCTGTTGAAAGGCCCCTTGATTCCATTAAATGTTTGATTGCATCATAAGCTGTTTTCCCTCTTCCATCGCAAACATTTATGAGCTTTAAAAACTGTGAAATTGGAGGACCCAATCCTTTTGAGTTTAAAAACGTGGCATAAACCACAAGATGTTTTTCTAAACTACGGTCTATACTTTCATCTAACATCAATGAAAAAAAAGGGCTATCTAGCATTTTGGAATTTTGTAGCTCTTCAAGGTACTGAGATATAGCAAAAAAGAATTCTTTTGCAGCCATGTGATTTGTATATGATGTGTACTCTTTGTTCTTGGCATATTTGGCGTGTGTAAAGACATTGTAAACAAACAAAGAGATTCATATTTTGAAAGTGGTAGATCCTCCTGTACCATCCAATATACTAATTTCATAGTAGTGATGACTCTTTCTTTGTTCATATCATCAATGCATGCAATGTGTTCTATAATAGACTTCGCCTTCTTCTCATTTCCACATATCCACTTTGCCTGTGAGAGTTTATGAATGCTTGAATTAGCATGAACAATTATAGAATCATGCTGCAATGTAGAGCAACCAGTCCCAATTCCCCAGAGCCCCATTGCCTTATGCATTTCACAATATATGCATTTCATAACTGTTTTTCCTTCATGCTTTGCCTCTCTCAACCACTTATACTTAGTTTTCCACTGATCACGAAACTCTCTTTTTACTTTCATTTTTCTTTTCTTTTGGGTGCTAGGTTCTCCGTGGTGAAATTCTTCATCACTTTTTTCATTATGCTCCAAGATATCATATTATTCATTATGCCCCAAGACATCTAAATCTTCATTTAGATCAAAATCATGATCTTCTTTATCAGGCAATGAAGCTTGAGATGTATTAGACCATCCAAAATTATTTTTGATAGAAAGTTGATTCCCTTTTTTTGAAGACATTTTTGATATATAATACCTATATAATAAAAATAAAGTATTTAGTATATATGAATTTCATTTCATCAACTAAAACCATATTAAAAAAATAATCTTGCACTGTTATGCTGTTGAAAATCCCAAACGCTAAAAATAAATCTAAATAAATCATTTAATAAAATTATAAAATACATCTTTAACAAATTCAATTAACTAATCCAACAAATGAAATTTTACAACAAAAATCCAAAACTAAACAATATAACGGAGCTGTTACAAGGACATTTATCCAATTCATCAAAAATGATATAACAAACTTTTACATATACAATTTATTACAGTGAGAAATCTAACTCATCAAATTTCACAAAAAGTTTAACAATTTAAATACCACTTCTATTCTGAATATATTCAGAATTCAACAACATATTAATTGATTCAACACTCTGTCATTGTCTTATTTACAATTTTGGAATTTTGAAACAAAAGATTTCATTCATGGCCAACCAGAAAGAAAGTAAAAAAAATCAGGGACTAATATTACACTAAAAGCAGACGGACAACAACACCAGATAAGCTAACCTTCACAAAGACACTCATCCAACTTGGGTCCATGTGAACACTTGTGCGCACTATCTATTCCATCAACGCTGGAAATGAGCTATGAGAATTGACAGTCAATATTTACCTTCCAAACCCTACCTTTTCACAAATCCACTTATGGTATATTTATTGACTACTTTCTCACTACCATTCATGTCGAGTGGCTCATAAATTTTCCGCTGAAGGCATCCGAATGCATTAGGCTTCTAGATGCTTATGGAAAGTTGCAGGCTTCGATCTTTCCACCTTACCGTGGCACCTTACCTGTGCACCTTGTCACACTGGTAATAATTTTAAATTTTCCATCTCTCTATTATATTATAGTTTGGGTTATTCCTCTATTTTCTGTAGTAGGAGTTCAGGTTTTTGTCAATATTTTGTTTAGAGGCTGCACCCGTGGAGCCCGGAGGTCAGAAACTGATTAAGTTCTCCACTAGGTTCTATCCAATGTAAGTTTTATAGCCTATATCAATTTCTGGATGTTTTATCAATAGGGTGACTATCCCTTGCGGTTTTATGATATTGTGCTTAGTTTGTAATTTTTTCTTCTCAATTTATGTCTTCCACTAATTCACATTTGAATTCCTAATTTGTTTACTCAATATTATGTTGCCATGGTGGTTGTCATCTAGTTTCCCTTTGTGCCACCAGTGCACTTGTTTACTCCCCTGGTCAACGCATACACAATGAACTTACGAAGTAATAAGCCAAATTTATTTTTATTTTGCTTTCTAGTTATAATTTTTGTTTGAGCTAAGAATAAATTCTCTTGAATGTCCAAGTTTTGGAATTGTCCTGACAGCCTGCAAGGGAGTAATTGTAGAGGATAACAAATTCCTTTAGCGCCTCAAAAATACGAAACAGACGAAGACACTGAAAGAGCAACGCTCGTCTATTGGAATTAAAGCAAAGCACATCCAAAAAAATAAAATGTGGCACCACACAATTATATCATCCATGAATCACTTCAAGAAATTACCAGCGATAACAGTGTAATTATTATTTGTACAGAGAGAGGGAGGGATTTCAAAAACCTGGAAACGCAAAATTTAAGTTGGGCATTGCTCTTCCGCCACGGCGATGTATATAAACTGATGACAGAAGCTAAAAACTCAACAGAAATCGCACCAGACACACGACCAGAACTCTGTTGGGGACCGCCGGACCGGGGTTGATGTTGGTTTTAACTGTGTAGTGTCTCTGGCACAAAAGTATAGTTGACAACTCGGGCATACATTCCCAGAATTGTATTTTTTTAATGAAAATCCAACTGAGCACGCTTCCGTGTCAAGGATCGCCTTGTAACTTGTTACTTTCCATATCTTGGACACACGGTAGTCTGGTACAGTGGTAAGTTTCTCTCTAAATGCTCAAGTGCTAAACCCGAATGCAAATTGAATGCAAAATCCGCAGATCTGATAGCCATCTGATCACTGTCCTTTGTCACTAAACGCTAAACTTGCAAGTTGCCTGTTGCCCCGGCCGGAGATTATAAGGTTACAGATTCACACCATACTAAAAATGCCATAGTCGTTCCAAAAAGTTCTGAATTATAGTAATTATTATTCAACAATCTAGTCGGTGTGATTATTAATATATAATTATTTCACAACCAAATCGCCACATCGTCAAGACTCAAGATGCCTATAGGCTGTAGCAACTCGTGAGATGAGGAGAGAGATTCGTACTGTGCCGAGTCTCATTTGACATGATCCAGTCCACATTATTCAACAACCAGTTCGCCAACAATTGTACACTTACAGGTGAAGAAAATATATGAACGTAAAAGGTTAAATATAATATAATAATATAAATTATAATTTTTTTTTTAACTTTTAATTTTTAAACCAGTCGTCAATATGAAGTTTTTGAAAATTAATGGCAAGTTGCCCATGACGTGGAAATTTAAAACTAAAATGTATTTTACGGGTTAAAAAGAGAAACATAGGCATACGAGCGTCAAATTTAACCCTTGGTTGGTGGCTATCATTTTCGATGAAATTATAGAGAATGATCGTCAAATTTAACCCTTGGTTGGTGGCTATCATTTTCGATGAAATTATAGAGAATGATCGACAGAGGCGTATCAGTGGGGTCTACAACTTGATGCAGGGGCAGTTTTTTCTGTCCATAATAAATATTTTTTTGAGTTGTTTTTAGTGTAATTTTTTGGATTTTTTTTGAAATAATTTAAATTGATTTTTTCACTGTATATATATGGATTCAACACTTTGAAAAACCCTCAAAGCATTTCGATTGTGTAAAAATTATTCATCAAATTTGTGATTTCATTAAATTCCTATCAAAATTCAAAGAAATTAAACCAGAAAAACCTACCCTAAAACTTCCGAATTTTTTTTAGAGAATTCCAAATTTTTTTTCAAGAATTTGATTTTTCTTTTTATGGATTATCTATCCATTAATACATTGGGTAGTATGTGACTGCCCATTAGATTTTCTCAGCGCATTAACAGATAGATATCACTAGTTGAATTTTGTCACGGTGCATTAATGGATAGATAGCTTAGAAAATATTGATAGCTGTCTTTTTTTTGAATGGATGATAGGTGCTTACCTTTCATGGCACGATGTGGTGTTCAGTGTTAATAGGTGCGTGTCACTCACCGGAGAATTTGCCGTTGAAAAGGACGTATTGTTTAGTGGAGTGGGCGTAGTTTATTTGTTCCAGTATATTTTTCCGTTGAATTTATTCAGAATTTAGCAATATGTGTTGGAGTTGTGAACTCTTCACCAGTATTGCTTAGGGGAGTGGGCGTAGTTTATTTGTTCCAGTATATTTTTCTGTTGAATTTATACAGAATTTGACAGTATGTGTTGCAGTTGTGAACTCTTTACCAATTTGAGTGTTTCAGGTATTTTTTTAAGATCTTGGTATTTTTGTAATTAAAAAAAAAAATTTTAAACAATAAAATATTATAACTTATCTAAAACATACAACATCACATTTTAATTAGAAACATTCTTTTGGGTTTTCAAATGTATTTCACTGTAAATAAATTTTTTCATAATATGAAAAGTGACAAGTAAAGGGAAAAAAAATCTGTGAAATTGACAAACAATAATTTAAATTCATAATTTTTAATGGTTGGTTTACAGTTTTTTACAGGTTAGAACTTAGAGGAGGCCCCTTACTATGAAGTATGTTCAAAATTGTTTGTATAAGACATTAATCGATCGTAATACTCTGTATTTTTATTAACCATACTTGTTTTACTAAACAGTTTTATGGTGCTGAATCCATTTCCACTATCAAAAACACGATTCAAACACTGACTCTACAAGATTTTTTGAATTTTTTTTGCCTGAATTCCAGCCACTTTTGGCTATTTGGGCAATTCCTCTGCGTCAGTAGGCCACTCCTATCATGAGAGGTGGTTTCATAACTGAGATTCATTCCTTTCATATGTTGATACTTTTCCTAATCTCAAGAGATGAATATAATGAATATTAAAATAGTTGTATCAAAGAAAGTTGTTGTTCAGCCCAATTCCACTAATAAATTTATTGTTTTTATCTTTTTTTCTCTATATAATTTTAATGTTAATATTTTTCACAACCTAAAGATAAACTATCTTTGTTGGTTCGAAACGTCTATTAAAAAAAAACTAAAACGTTGTCTACATAATCTTTTATTAGGTTGCGATTTGAAAATTAAAAAATATTTGAAGCCAATTTCAATAATAAATTGGCCGCTATTTTGTTTCGCCCGTATATGATTTTAATGTCAATATGTTTTATAATACGTTGTCTACATAATCTTTTATTAGGTTGCGATTTGAAAATTAAAAAATATTTGAAGCCAATTTCAATAATAAATTGGCCGCTATTTTGTTTCGCCCGTATATGATTTTAATGTCAATATGTTTTATTATGTAGGGATTTGAAAATTAATAAATGTTTGCCATGGTGAAATTTAAGGACACTGTGGTCCAGTCTCATTAAATTTGAAGCGGTAATCCTTTTTCCTTCCCATTCAAAGTCTAAACCAATAAGGAGTATTCATCCACTTTTACTCAACTTAACTAGCCGTAAAAAATATACGATTTTGGATGTCCCATATCTGATATTCAACTAGATAACCCCGTCAACGTAGATGGCACAATTTTACATATAACCAACCAGAGAAGCGAAAGTTTGATACTCAGTAATTAATAGATAAAATCACATATATTAAAAAGGAGTCGTTAATTAGGTAGAGGAATTGCCCGGACGGCCAAAAATGGTCGGAATCTGGATAAAAAAATTTTCAAAAAATCTTGTAGAGGCAGTGTTTGAATCATGTTTTTGATGGTGGAAATGGATTCAGCACCATCAAAAACGTCCAAGACACCTAAAATTTTGAAGTTTAACAATTATAACTTGGATTTACAAAAATTATTGCCAGATTTTTTCAAATATAATCAAAATTTCCATAACTTTCCAGGTTACTTCACCTTGTTAGACTACTCAAAGTAATAATCGTCAATTTTTCACTTTACAGGTAAGCGAGATAACTTAAAATTTCTACACCTGGTCCCCACTTCCGAGGATGGATGTGCCAACCTCAAAAAAGGATTCTTTGCTTTTTCAGAGGGTCAACAAGTCGGTAGTCCGTGAGTCGTGACCCATCCTTTCCGTGTTGTTTGAGTAGACTGTTCGCATTCAATTATTCGTATTTGCGGGCACCACACTTGTACGTTTAGAATCCTTTTCTGGAAAAGAAAAGAAAATAAACAAATAGAAGCACCGTCATTTTCAAAATGGTACCCTTTGAAAAGGGGTTTAAGCTTTAAAAAAAGGGTTTAAGCTTTAATTTTTTTAAGGCTAATTTAAAAATAATCATAATATCATTTGAAATTGTTGAATTGACCATCTAGAGTTGGGAAAAGGGTTCAAACGGTGTTAGAATTGCAATGTAAAATCAACTAATAATTTATTTTAAACATTTGATGATGACAAGCGTTATCATGCTTTAAGATTAACTTTGGCTCACCAAATCTACAACGAGAAGTTAATTGATTTATTAAAAATTTTAGTGTTATGATTGAAAATATTATATGGTTTTCAAATTTCTGAAAAAGTAAGGGAAGGGAATAAAGGGAGGGAGGAAATATCTAATTGTAAAGGTTAATTTTTTTATATTATAGGTGAATGTATTGAAATTAAAATTAATAATTTATTTAAAATAAGTATTGTAGGATAATTTAGTACCTATCATTGAAGTTAAAAATTATGATTTAGACAAAATTAATGAAAACATTAAAACTTGTATTGGTCAATGTTAAATTAACAGTGGTTAATGAGCAAATTGAATTCTATGGTTTTGCACAAATTGAGGTGTTTATATATTTATAATTTTACTCCTACACAAATAATGATCAGAAACAATTCATGGTAAATATATGTATTTACATCTTATTCTTCTCCCCTTTTTTAAGAAAAGACTTGCTTGAATTATGGTAGGAAGTAATTGATGCTAAATATATTATTTACCTAAGTATGAACTATTTTCATACTTAGGTAAATAATATATTACCTAAGTATGAAAATAGTTCATACTAAGGTAATATAATATATTTACCTAAGCAGATGACCATGCAACCGTCATTCTAGCTAGGGTTCAGTCATCAATTCATGACCTCAACAACAACACACACCATGGCCTCATGCATGACAACCACCATCATTACGTCACTATACACTTGACCACATGCAAACATGAGCATGCATAAGTGATGCATAACCATCAACACATTTGCATAAACACATATGACCAAGCATGAATGAACAATATTTGAAATCAAACCTACAAGAATGATACATGCAACCAAGAATACAAGAATGTAACCAAACATGCAAGAATGTAACCAACCATAGTACAACGATACATGTAAGTGACATAAATCGACACTCACAACGATGCCTTCCACAATAACAACCTTAAATTTCACATGACGACATCACTATAACCATGAACAACATCATGCAAATGTAACAAGCACATGGAATGCAAGGGTGAGAGACACACATGCAACTGACATGCATGGATTACCAACACATAGCCCATCCAGTCCGAGGGGTGAACCATGCTATGATACCACTCTGTAACACCCTCCTCCCACATATACCCAAGCAACTGGCCAAACGGGGTAAATATGCAATGAGATGCCACTATGATATGATTCGACTTGCTAAGTCACGTTAAGGAAGTGGAATCTATGTAAACACACCATACATACATTAATCATCAACTATAGGACCCTCAAGAACTAATCCAATACTTTAGACAACTTGCCTTTGGGTTCCTCTCCCCCTTCGAGTTCTTCTCCTCGCATTCCTTATTTTTATTTGCTTGAATTTTTTCTCATCCTTGTCTAATTCCTTCCAATTAACTTGAATAACACTTACACTAGCATCATGTTATGGGTACATTGTTCCTCACATTTTCCTCTTCCATTGTCTCTCTACTCTTATGTCCACACTTCCTCAACCCCCGCTCCCTCCCCCACCATATTTTTTTTGGTTCGTGGTGATCAAATGCCAACAACCCCCAACCCATTTTCTTTTGCCTATCATGTAGTTGTTTGAATTCTACTTCCTAGTGGTTCTTTTCCAATTTGGGCTAAATCCTTTGAAACAATCAATGTTGCCCCATTTATCTTTCCTTTTCCATATTTTTTTGTTAGTTATCATTTTCATCCTTAGTTTGATTTTGTGTCTTCCTGCCAAAGTATTGTAGGGAAATCATCAGTGCCACTTAATCCCCTATTCCTTGCTTTCCATCTGTCAACCTCCATGGATTTAACAAAAAAGATCCAAAATATATCCCAAGCAGTAATCCTCCTTAGCACTGGAATTAATGTCCCTTGAATCATCCCATGTGCATATTTTTTTTCAAAATATTTACAACATTACAAAGGTGAAAAGTGATCGGGGCTATTAGAAATCCCCTGCTCGACCTCCCCAAAATAAAACTCCAAAAGTGTAGTTGGGTTACCCATCAAGTGGATCCACTTGACCCATCTACTCATCAGGTGGCAAGAAAACCAACAGGTCTACTTCCTTGGACCTGGGGTAACTGTTGTTTGAATTTTGTATCAGCTCCCAAGTAAAACTCGAACTCATGACACTATTCACTAGTGTTACCAATGAACCACACCCTTTCCTAAGTGTTAAACCTTATGAGGGCAGGAAGGATCATCCCATCTCATTTGTGATTTAGAATGTTTTGTCAACTCAACTCAATTGGCAACAAACAATGATGATGATGATAATGGAGATGATGTCGAAATGAGGGGCAAGTGGAAAATGAATGGCCAGAATCTGGGAGGAAATGGATGTCAGAGCCAATGGATGGAATCATGCACACACTATGCATCATGAGTGAAAAATAAGCTGATGAAGTATTTAAGACTTTACAGTTCGATGGATAGTGCTCGCCATAGTAGAGTGAGTGAAAAACACGGTATAAATTTGTGAGCACTCCTACTGGTTAAGAAATTATTTTATGATGGGTTTCCTTCTAAAACTGTGCTTCTCATGATGTTTGATTTTTATTTTTACTCATCATTTTAATGTCATATATTATATGTGTTTTTGCTAATTTTTTGTTATATATATAAAAGTAATTTTTTGTCAAAATAAGTTTTTCGTTCAATGAACTAATATTATAGATGTACATGTGTTATATTACTTATGAAAGATAAAACATATTCACTCGTATTAATTCAATATTTATGTAATTTCAAAGATTTTGCAACTCATTGTCAACCATTTTTGAAAAACGCTGAATTAGCTTGGTCAAACAAACCCATTAACTTGGTCAAATCCAAGGGTGTGGGATGTTGCATGAATCTCAACCTCGAAACTTTAAGCTTCTCTATTCATGCTTTAGGTTTAAGTATGCACACTGTAGAATTGCGTGATGTGAGTGGAGAGTGAGATACCATTTCTCTAACAAATCCAAAGACCCACTATGGGCTAGTCTATATTTATATCTTGGAGTCTCACACTCTGAGGCATTTTGAGCTTATCTTAGAGTCTTATTTTGGGATATTAGTATTGTCTCTACCACATAGTGTGATAGTTTCCTTGAAATGTGTGTGTGTGTGTCTATATATATATATATATATATATATATAATTGACTCTGTTTCAAAAATTAAATAAACCTTATGGAGTATTAAATAAACCTCATTAATGAAGTCTATATTTAACAATGATAGGTATTTGAAAATGATAGGTATTTAAATAAACAAAACACTCATTAAATATCAATCGAATTTTAGCCCACCTTGCTGCAACAAGTGTGTGTCATTTACGGGAGGGTATGTAGTTTAATAGGTGTGTGGCATTTATGGAGAGAGTCTGCAACTTAATGAATGCATCGTCCCCACTTCCAAGAAGGTCTGGAATTTAATGTTCTCTAGAACTTTTTATTTTTTATTTTTAAACATATTTGATGATAGTTTTTTTTAAACATGATAAGTGACATGTAAAATAATTTTCAAACCACAAATTTGACATTCAAATACTTAGGGTGACTTGGAAATAACACTTACAGTACTATGTAGGTAGATTTGGTTTGTTAATTGGTTGGGTTGTTGAGATAATTTCTCAACAAGCAATCTCCTTGTTTGGAATCAGTTGGATCTCAGAAGTGTCAGAAATATGGGATGTATTTGTGTGATTTAGGGTGTAATTGAAGAATAATTTATGTCTGGTGTGCAATTTCTATTTTATTTCTTGGTATTAGAGTTGGTAGCTTTGGGTTAACTCCTTAAGGGAGGGCCCAGGAAAATGTGAGAGGAATTTAACTTTTGTTGATGATAGGGAATTATTTGTGTAGGATCAATGCTTGATGTGGGTGTATGAATATGAAGATACTGTTCACGAAGATTCATCGAGGATTGATGACCCATAGTTCTTGGGACATGGCTCATCTCATCAATCACTGTGATAATTGTTGGCTCATTTATTTACAACATATCACAAATGACAATTGTGTAAAGATGTATCATGCGACCCTTTGTTAATCATCTGTAATCAACAAGGTGATCTTCTGCATTGATTAAATCATTCACAACAGAGTCCTCTATTGCAAGACTATCCCCCATTTTTTTACAGTAGTGTCTCAACATACTTTATTGCAACAATGTCCTCCATATTCTTGTAGTGGCGTCTCAATGTACAGGTTCGATTCCAGTTAGATCGTTGTGATGTTTTGCTTTTATTTTAATTAGATTGATCTGCATAGGCTATCTCTTCACGCATGCGCTGATATTGGCTAGTGGAGTATTTTTAAAGTATTATAAATTATTTATATTATATTTTAAAGTATGTTAGTGGGGATCATATTATTGTGGTGATTTTCCCTTCCATTCACTTGGTTTTGAGCATAACCAAACGTGTGAATAGGATTTGAATAAACTGGACTACTGAGAAATGGAGCCAACCACCGAATCTAGCACAAGAGCCATGAATCATGGAGAAAATTAACGTACGAGGTAAAATAATTGTCTATTATTCTTTAAATACGGAACACATACTTATTGAAAAATTTAATGGTTTAAACTTCCACACATGGAAGGTGTTAGGCCCCTATACCAATAGGTGTCATATATCATGATTAACTTGGTTTAACGCTGAAATATGTTCATACCTTTGTTTGTTGCAAATGTTTTCCATATTTGTGAAAAAAAAAAAAAATGTAAAGAGGGTATGCCTTAAAAGAAATATCAAAAGGCAAAAAGAATAAAGAAAAAGGTCAAAACAATGAAAGAAAATGAACCCCAACAAAAGAAAAGACCATGAAAGTGTGCAAGTCCAAATACCACTACTATTTACTTTATGCATAATAAAGTTTGTGTGCAGCTTGTCACCTATGCCACAATCCATGGTAACCAAATAACTTAATATTGGTTATTCCATGTTTTTAAGTATAGAGAACAAAAATCTGACCAAACAGTGTAATCTTGGCAGATAAGTAGATAGGTAGAGTGAAAAAAAGGAGCTCAACAGTGTAATATGAGCCCTTGGAAGTAATAAGGTTAGATTTAGATAGATATCATTATGTAAAAGAAAAGAAAGTTTGATAAGGGTTTTCCAGTCTAAGTGCACCCAAATAAAGGAGTAACAATGCTAGGTTAAGTAGGTAGGGTAAGTAGATGATTGGTTACAGAATAAATGTGCGGTGGATGGTTAAGTTTAATGGTTAAATCTTTTGTTTTCATCACTTGGACAAGGCATAACTCACATTGAAGACAACAAATCAAGGAATCAAAGTCAAATTTACTAAACTCCCTTACTCATTTTTCCCTAAGCTTTCACTAATTTCCCCTAAGTGCTAAAGGTACCCATAAACAAATTAGAGGGGTTCAGAGCATTTCTCTGACTTTTGGAGGGACTGGACCCTCGACCCAATAATTTGGAATACCTAAAGTACTTAAATCCCCTTCATCAACAATTACCCCTTCATAAAATCACTCATTCCCTTTATAAAGTTTTTCCTAAGTAAAATTCTATTTTACTTAGGGAAATTAAAACATTCTCCATATAAACCCTCATATTCACTTAGCCTAAGTCTTAAATGTGTATGATAAAATACTTTTGGAAACAATTTGCTTAGTGCATTTCATAAATCTACAGAGTCATATTAACCACTAATGTGTATTGTTATTTAAATCCCGAAGAATTACCCTTTCCCCGTATTATTATTAAAATCCCAAATATTTACATATCCCGTCCCACGGTTAAATATAACCTTAATAAATTAAATAAATGGAATTAATTAACCAATCTGTGGTTAATTAAGAACCCGAACCCCCGCCATACTAAAAGAGGATTAATTAGTCACCAGGATTAATTAATAACTCAGTCACCAATGAAATCGCCCCCGATATGATTAACTCCTTCAAATTAATATTGGGCCCACCCTCCGTTATCCATCAGTCGACTCATCATCTCGACCACCGTTCAATTGGATCGCTCAGATCCGACAGCTATCTCTCATATCGCACGAGCCTTTTGGTCGACCTTTAGCATGTGATGTGAGCAGTTTCCCAAATAGTGTCAATGCTACATGTTGAAAGATGTGTGGAATCGCGTGGTCCCCCCTAAAAACCATTTCCTTGCCATAAGCAGTGTGATGAAACCCGCTTACTGCCTTCCACAAACGACAAAAACGTCAAAATAATCCCCACTGATGCAACCTGTCCATGTCACAAACCCACCAAAAAATAGGTTTTGAATAAAAAACAAAGTATAATCCATTTTCGCCCTTTATCCTAAACAACCCATGCATGCAGTTAGTACGTAGAAATCAATCAACTCGTACCAAAACCGTCAACTACCCTGAAAGTTGCTACCCGACGCCGCTCCAATCCACTATGTGCTTCCAGTCAATAAGTACACCATTACCAGTCACTCAATAACAGGTATTTACCAGTTTTTCTCTCAGAAACCTTGTTAAATGACGCAATTCCCCTAAAATTGCTTTAAAGGCCAAAGTTTTTCAGTATAATTGAGTCGATAGCTTAATCCAGAACTTCCCAGGCACCTCGGTTTGAAGCAAATTCATTAAAAATCCCCATTTTTCCCCTAAACACATAAGAACCAGGATGGAAACCCCAGTTGCCCTAAATGTTCCTCCAATCTCTACTCCTCACAGGCATTTGGATCACCTCCCCTTAGTCGATAAAGATTTCCAAATTAAAGACCTTTCAATTGGTGAATGCCTTCTGAAGCTACATTGCAGACACATGGACAATTATCTAAATAATGCCGATAAAATTGGTCTTTGGGAATCAAACCTCCGTAAGTACCAATTCCCCTCTGTCCACATCTTCCCAGAAATTGTCCACCAATTCCAAGCAAACTATAACCCTAGCCTAAGGGCTGTCATGTCCCCCGACTAGCAAATCCTATTTACCATTATAGCCGAATGTATCAATAATATTTTGCAACTGCAACCTGGCCAAGACCTTACCCCCTTGTCCATTGCTGATCTACTTGAGAAATCCTCAAAGCTATCTAGCTTAGAGATCACTAGAGTTTGTCAGACCTTCATGATAGAAAGATACATAACAAAGGACCCCCCTCCTTACATGACATGTGCTTTTACTAGCATGGGTAGGGATATTATCTCTATGATTGCTAGAATTCTAGGTTTCACAATTGATGAATATGTAGATGAGCTGACCTTTGCCTACATGACTACCTTCACCCTTGGTCAGCCTCCTGCTGCCAAATATGACTATGCTACATTCATAGCTGACAAGATACATGGCCAATTTATGAGGCTAGAGAATGAAAGAGTGTTCAAATATTCCATAGTCTTGTATCACCTCTTCCTATCCTATCAAACTAACAAATTCCCCTTCTCTGTGCATAAGCTTGATACCAAAGGGAACCCTAGTTCAGTCATTTTCTGGACCTCTATTTCCACTACTCCCCCTCTTCTCCTTATTCATATATAGATTTCATTGATCAATTTGTTCATCTTGTCACTACCATGCTGATAGGACATCCTCCCCCTAGAATCAGTGATGACATCAAAAGAATCCTTCAGTTGTAAAAACAATATAAGATAGGTGATTGGTACTTATACCAGAATCATACTGAGATCAGAGTCTGTGGGTGTCAATTGCGTCCCTTCAAATTACCCAAGTATGTCCCCATGAGATTATTTTCCCTGGAGTACTATAGGCAAATGATCAACTCTGATCAAATCCACTTCACTAAAGAAAAAAAGAAAGCCCAGCTGAGGATCAAAGACCACTTAGGCCCATTTGTGTGCAACAACAGGCAAGCAGGGAAAGAAGCAGAGGAAATCCTTGAGAGGAGGATGAGATTGAGAAAGAGTTTTATCTGGCCTTATTATCCTCATAGTTTCATTTGTGATCGAAGAAAAAAGCATAAGTTGTCCCCTTACATCCATCACAGAATTCTTGAAATAGAACAATATGCCAATTTAGATGAATGGAGGGAAGGGACATTAATAGAACAAGACAGTGATGAGGTCGAAGCTAAAAATGTGATGAAATATTTGGAGAAAAAACTTGACCTAGACTCCTTTTTACAAGTACCTGCAGAGCCCTACCAAAGGCCAACACCGGAACCAAGTGCTCCCACAACAGAGCATTCACAAAGGCAAACTCAGGAACCAATTCCATCTACATGAGAACAACCAGGAACAGTAGAACAGCCAGAGGAATCAGAGCAGCCTGAAATCTCTGTAGATTTAGCTCTGCCACAACCACTACTAGCTCAAACTAATATTGGAAATCCTCTAGTGCTACAGACTCATCTAAATGAGGAAAGGAACTTGAAAAGAGACAAGGAAGTATATACCCCTTCGAGCATGCCCACGGATCAACCCTTTGCTAAGAGGCAAGGGTTGAATCCATATTCAGAGGAGGAATTCATTGGGGAAACAACAGAGAGCATGGGGAAAAGAGGGACAGACAATTTACAAACATTCCCAACAGGTGGGACACCCTCCAGTTCACAAAGGCAGGAACTAGAAAGACAACCCAACACAGAAGTGTCATCCTTCAGGTCTTCTGCTGGGAATATTAAAGATATAAGGGAGAAATTTAAGGAAATCAAGACAAAGAATGAGCAGCTAAAGGCCCAAGCCTATGCTCAATACTTAAGAGTGGCCCCTACAAACCGGACTAGATTGATGTCAGCCTTTGACATCAAAGAAGGCAAAATGCAAATGAGTTTCATGAAGCCCACAGTGTAGTAGCCAAAATCCTTGGCGGATTACCTCAAAACTGACTTTGAATTTTTGGCTAAAGACATCCAGCTTATCGACCAAATTGAACTGCACAAGCAAACGGGTGAGATGGTGTATTCAACTCTGACCAAAAAAGCAATGATGGCACATAGACTACAAAATTCATTGAGCAACACTACAACCCAATTGCAACTGGAAAAAGCTTCCTCACAAGCAAAGGACAACATAATAAAATCATTGGAAGAGTTAGTGATTGAGCTAGGCCATGACCCAAAAGATGTTAAGGCAGCAGAAAGCTTAATCAAGAAAAAGAATGAAGACATAGCTACACTTAGAAAACAATTGAAGTTGCCACCACTCATTCACCCTCAAACTACTGAGTTGATAGAGAAGAAAAATGAAGAAGAACTTATGGACTTGGTCCTCAAGTTAAACGAGCAATTCAAGGAAACATAGTAGGAATTGGAAAAAGCAGTGTAGTCAAGGCAAAGTGAGTTGACCACCCAGCCCCAGACTGTAGTGCCTATAGTTTCGATGACAATCCCTTCCACAATGGCAACAGCTTTAGCATCGAATATTCCTTTGGCAACAACCACACCAGTGGAAGCAACAGGTACAACACAAGCAGGAGCATCAACACAAAGTACAAAGGACTTGATCAAATCAATGGAAGAAATGAAACTCCAAGTCACAGAGCTGCAGAAAGTGAAAGATAAATTCACTACCTTGGAGCAAAAATATGATATATCAAAGATCAATTATGAATAATAGGTAAGGAAAAACAAAGGCATGACCCAAAAAATTAAAGCATTGGAGAAAGACCTGACATTTAACAGGCCTTTAGCAGAAATCAGGGAAATATTGTGGACCAATATCATTGATTCCATCAATGATATTTGGCCATCAATTCAAATCATTTTTGAGCAAATAGATTTGGTAAAACTTGCTCTTGAAGCAATTGAGAAGACCAAAGTAGATCTGGGTAGAAAACCTGAGGAAGCAACCAGACTGATCAACTTTCTGAAAAGTAAAAGCAGGCATCAGTTGGAACAACTGGATATTTAGGATAGGACTGCTACTATCCTTGAACTAAAGAAAGTGTTGACTAAAAGGAATCTTATGCAAGGCCTAGAACGTAGATGTCAAAGTATGCAAAAAGATATAGATGAATTCATGAAAATGTTTGACATCCTAAGGATTAAAGTACTTCCTAGCCCATTAGTCATCAATGATAAACTAATTGTTCAGATTGACTACATTGATAAGTTACATCACTTAGCTGACAATAAGACTAGTTCATCTGTAGCCAAAGCATTGCCCACAAGGAAAGTTCTCTATGATGGTTTGGAGAACCTTTTTTTCATTGAACACGAAGTGAAGCACTTATTCCCCGTGCAACCCAATTTTGTGAAATATACTAAAGCAGATGAAATGTACAGGAAGCTGATAAGAACAAAAATACCAACTAATGAGTGGTGGACCAACATGACTGACATCCTATAAATTACCATGACTAAAGTGAGGTAAATAGAGATAATTGCCACAGTAAAGTTTGGTAGAAAGGAAGAATGATGATGAACAGGTAAAGTGTATCAGATGTAGGTGAAAGAGTATCAGTTGAAATATCAAATCAGATGTCCAGCACAGAGTTACTAGCACGATAGCAAGATGCATATTCATAGGACCTGCCTCCAGCTCCTTCAATCAAAATAGGGACATCAACAATTAGTACACTTCTTGTTTCTATATTCGAGACCATCTGTCTCTATATTTATGCAAAAAGATATTTAGTTTCCCTAGAATAAATCTCATTTATTAATGAGATATTTTGATGTAAATTTTGTATAAATAATTCTTTATTCGAAGTATTAGGGGTGGATTCAAAGACATTTCTTTAGACATTCTCTTTTGGAAATTGAAGTGCTATTGTACCAATTTTTGTATGGCTTGCTGGATCAAGGAATAAAGCTGAGACAATTTACAGGATACTTCTGTTAAACAAAAATCAAATAAGTATTCTATATCTCTTGTGTTATTGTTTTTTCCCTTCTATTTATTAATGATCATGTGTGTTTTCCTAAAAACTGAATGATAAATGAAATAATGATATTTCAGAATTTTCTTTGTTGCAATTTGTCTTTAAAAGTTTATCTTTCTTAATGTTTTCTTCTAGACTATCATAGTTAGGGAATTCTTAAATGCTCCCTTGCTTTCATAGTTTATTAGAGTTACCCATTTAACAAAGAATACTTAATTGCTCCTTGTTAATGAGTACCCTCTATTCTGCATATTGAACCTAGTCAAAGGATTCTTCATTGCCCTTCCTCCTTGTTTAATACTATTTCATCCATCCATCCAAACCTGGCATTTGCTTTTCGTTTTACTACCTTGCCCTGTGTGTTTTCCCTTTAGTATTTGATCTGATCTAGTTAAGCCATTCCTTTGATAGACTCCATAGCCCAATGGCTTAAAGGCCTTGCTCTGTCCATCTGTTTACTGAATTCCACCACCCAACTAAAATCCCTTAAATCATTCATAACTAGCCTAATATCATATCAAACATCGATAAATCATAAAGAGAGAGCCCTCTCTGAGTATAGAATGGCTAGATTCTGTACTTAAAAGATTGGTTTGTAGTTACCACAGACCCTTTTCCTTCTTCTAATAACTTCTAAGGAAAATCTGAGTGATAACATAGTGGTGACTCCGCTGGGGAAGAACAATTCCTCAGTCAAAATAAGCCTTTAAGAAACCAAAAAGTTGATTTAAACCATATTAGAGGATTTTAGAATTTATTTTGGAAACTTTATACAAGAAAATTCATAAAAAATTTAAAACCTGGCTTCAGAAAGGACTCGTTACACTAGGGCTAATCCTGATCCCAATCCCCTCCTGTGTTTGAAAATCCCAATCTGATCCCAAGAATCCTTAGAAGGCAGGAAAGTTCATTGAGCCCTAGACCTATGTTTAGATCACATTAATGTCGTGTTAAGTGGCTTTTCCTAGAAGATCTTCCTTTTGACGAACATTTTGAACACTCTCTGTTCAGAACCACATCTGACAGTGAATTATTAGACGTGGTCCAAGACCCAGAATTTCTTAGAGAACTTGAGATCCAAAGAGCCAATTTGTCAATTGACCGATATCTATAAAATCTTGTTGAATCATCTCTTACCATAGATAGAACACCCGCGCTCTCCGAAACTACTTCTCTTTTTGCTAGTTCATCATTATTCCCTCACCTTTCTGAATTCCAATTCACCCTTCCATTCATTCATTCACTTACTCTTCAACCAATTATCACACAACATCCAAACACTTCTTCCAGTTCTTCCTCCACAATCCAAACAACCCCTGTCACCTGAACTCCCATTCATACAACTACCCAACTCACAACCATGGCTAACAGATATGCTCCCCTAGTGCTACCTGCTAACCTAGGTGCTATGCCTCAAGACTATCAGAGTAAGATTACCACTTTTGATGGCACTGGAACCTATACTACCCAACAACACACCAAGAAAATAACTAATTATTTTGAGATTTATGAAATAGACACTGTTGATGTGCAAATGAGAATCTTTGTACAAAGTCTTTCTGGAGAAGTTAGAACTTGGTTCAAAGCCTTAACACCCAATAATATAGACAGCTTAAGGACCCTCTACCAACAATTCTTGAACAGATGGGAGAAGAGGAAAGACCCCTTTCAGATTTTATCTGAATATGAGAACTTAAGAAGGGGACCCCATGAAACTATCCAGGACTATTGCACTAGATTCAACAATGTGTATAGTGTCATTCCACTAGATCCTAGCCCCCCACCTGGTTTAGCCTTAATCAAATTCCTAGATGGATTTGACTCCGATATGGCTTTCCAGCTGAGAGAACGAAACCCCCCTACTTTGGAAGATATGCAAAGCATAGCAGTCAGTGTTGAAGTCAACTTGCTATCCAAAAGATCCAAAGGTAGGAGTGAAAGGAGGATACCATTAAAAGAAGAAATCTCACCCTTTGACCAAAAGCTAGATGCCATAATTAAAGGAATGGAGAGATTAGGAGACAGAGTGGAGACAATTGAAAGGAAATCTCCTTGGGATAATCAACTAGCCAATACAGGGAGAAATGCTAATTTTAGAAAAAATCAAAACCAGAACACTGGAAAGAATGGTCCTGACCATGACATTAGACCTCATTTCTAGGAAAATTATGCAGAGGCATCACACTCTGAAGACCCAGAAGGAGATACTCAAATCAATTTGATGGACCTTAATCATGAAGAATAGGTTTTCCTATCCGAAGGTGATCAAGAAGGCCACATACTCAAACAGTTCCACACTCAATCAGGAGAATTATTTGACTTGAGACAAGGGTATGACTTTGCAATTTTCAAGGACCATAAGAAATATAACCTAAGAGGTAGGAAAGTCAATGATGCCCTTGAAACAAACAAGAAAACAGTCCCAAACCAACCCAAAAAAGGTAAGGCAGTAAACAGACCCTTGCAAATTCTTTCTAAACCAAGCACCGATCCCCCTAGCCCCAGAATTGAAGATATCTCTAACAACCAACCAAATAATGGACAACCTTCCACTGTCCTTCCTTCCAAGGAAACAATGGAAGAACCTCCAAAGATTGATTTAGGAAAATCAGCTAATCATGACCCTCATCCTTAAAAAGGTAAAGACATAGAAGACATAGAGAACATAGGAAACACTGCTGCTCGAAACCCAAAAGCCCAAATAGAAAAGCCTTTTAATCTAGAAGTATAAGTAGGAAAGTTGAAAATTTATGTTCCGTTATCTGCATTAGCCAAACATGACGTTTACCGAACTCAAATCAATAGATCACTGAAAATCATTAGAACTGAAGACTCAGTTAATCTTTTTGATGATAAGCTTAAACATATATGATAAGATTCTGCACAATGCCATGTTTGATTTTGGTGCATCTCATAATCTCATGCCCAAGTCTGTCATGGAAAAGTTAGACCTAGACATCACTCGACCATACAAATATTTGCGTTTAGGATTGATAAAAGACTTGTGTGTTTCATTGGTTCAATACCCTGCAAAAACTGTTTTAATGGACATAGTGGTAGTAGATATCCCACCCAAATATGGCATGTTGTTGTCTAGGTCCTGGGGTTGCAAACTTCAAGGATCTCTACAACTAGATATGTCATATGCCACTATATCGGTTTTCAGATATCCCAAGAAACTATACAGAGAAACATTAATGAAATATGTAGTAAGTAGTTAGGAGAGGCCCCAAAACTTCCCTATCTACTCAGTACACTTTGATATGAATTCTTTCATTCTTTACAATGCAGAAGCCAGTCCATTAAATACTATAGGTGTTTCAGAACCAAAAGAAATTGAAAACTTTGGTGTTTTAGTAGTAGAACCCAAAGAAACTAAAAAAGAGAAATCAACTGTTCACCTTCAGGAGATAATAGATGACAAAGAAGACTCCAACACCTTAACTAGGAAAGAGCACACCCCAGATGAAAACTATGAACATGAAATTCTATGGCATTTAGAATTCGATGGTTCAGTCAACAAATTAGGTGCAGGAGTAGGAGTATGGATATACAACTTACAAAATGATCATGCAGAGGGATATGCTTATAGACTAAATATAAATGCACCAATAACATGGTAGAGTATGAGGCACTCTTGTTAGGTCTTAAACTGGTCAAAAGATTAGGAGCTATTAGGGTGTCCGTCATGGGAGATTCATAATTAGTAGTGAAACAGATAAAAGGAACTTACTCAACCAGGGATCCATGACTAGGACTCTACAAAGGAACAATGGTAGAAATCCTCAACACATTTCTAGAAACTAAGCTTGCTACAATTCCCCAAAAACATAATATGCAAGCCCACAGCCTGGCCATGTTTTTCAGCACCTAAGAGTTGCCTTTTCAACCTAATCATTAGTATACTGCTAAAGTTAGGCATAGGCCAGCCATACCTGATAATATTAAGAACTAACAGGTCTTTGATAGTAATAAGCAGATTATTAATTTTCTAACTTTAGATGAGGAATTTTCTAATCTTAATATAGATGTTGATACAGTTACTAGTTTTGATCAGATAAATCAGTTAGAGAGTAACAACTTGGAAAAGGAATCAATGAACATGCTTCATCCTACTAAGTTTTCACAAGCAGAAGTTCAAGACCTAAAACAAATGGACCTAGATGAGATTATTGAAGAAGAAACAGAGGTTATAAATCTGAAAGATAATCATTTACCCAAAGGATTAACTCCGTTGGAGGATTTGTTTGACTCTATTGACATTCCAAAGAAACCCAAAATGGAGCCTCTAAAAGCAGACATTGAAGAATATAACCTAGGAACAGAGGATAAGCTCAAATTAATAAAATTGTCAAAATCTTTACACTCTGATCAGAAGCTAAAATATGTTGAACTTTTGAAAGAGTTCCAAGATGTCTTCGCCTGGAGTTACAAAGATTTGAAGTCCTATGACACCTCTATCATTCAACATACTATCCCTTTGAAGGAAAATCAAAATCCCTTTAAACAAAAACTCAGAAGAATTAAACTTGTGTTATTACCATCTATTGAGAAAGAAATCAAAAGCATGTATGAAGCAGGAATTATTGCCCCTATTAGGTTTTCAGAATGGGTGTCTAACCTAGTACCTACTAGGAAGAAAATAGGAGAAATAAGGTTATGTGTTGATTTGAGAAATGTAAACAAGGTCTCTCTTAAAGATAACTACCTTTTACCTAAAATGGATCATATATTACAAAGGATAGTGGGTTCTTCTAGAATTTCACTTTTAGATGGGTTTTCAGGTTATAACCAAATCCCAGTTCATCCTGATGACCAAGAGAAAACTGCTTTTACCACACCGTGGGGTACCTTCATGTACATTAAAATACTATTTGGACTTAAAAATGCAGGTGCTACTTTTCAAAGAGAAATGGACATTTCCTTTGCAAAGGAAATTCATGATTTTCTTGTTATATATCTTGATGACCTCACTATTTTTCCAAATCAGATCAACAACACTTGGAGCATCTCAAGCAAGTTTTTCTAAAGTGCAGAAAGTATGGCATTTCTTTAAATCCAAAAAAGTCTTTATTTTGTTTGGAGGAAGGAAAATTATTAGGTCACATCATTTCCAAGGATGGCATTCGAATTGACCCTTCTAGGATTGAAGCTATTCTACAGATACCCCATCCAAGAAACATTAAAGAGCTTCAGGCTTTCCTAGGAAAAATAATGTTTTTACGGAGATTCGTTTCTAACCTAACCAAACTCATTAGGTCATTAAATAACATGCTTAAAAAGGATTCAAGTATCAAATGGACAGTAGAGGCTAAGCAATCATTTGAAGAAATTAAAATGGCCTTAACTAGAACACCGGTCCTTACAAGCCCAAAATTTGACAAAGACTTCATCATTTTTTCTTTTGCATCAGAACACACCATAGCTGCAGTTTTACTACAAAAGGATGATCAAGGATGTGAAAAACCAATAGCCTTTTTTAGTAAAGCTCTTAGAGATGCATCATTAAAATACAAAATAATGGAGAAACAAGCTTTTGCATTGGTAAAAGCCATTAAAGATTTCAGGGTCTATATATTGTACTCTCATGTAATAGCTTATGTTCCTAATGCAGTAGTCAAAGACATCCTGACTCTGGATGGAGTTGGTGGAAAAAGAGGAAAATGGATAGCTACTATCTTAGAGTATGATATAGAGATAAAACCTACCAAGCTAATTAAAGGTCAGGGATTGGCCAAATTCATGGCAAAAACTAATTGCCAAGCCCTAGACATAAACCTTGTTGCAGAGCTGGACAACGAACAGGAGATGGCGACTCCACAGATTAGCCAGGCCTTTTCAGATTCACCTTGGTATGCTGATATAATTTATGTTTTATGAAACCTGCAGGCTCCTCCAGGGTTATCCAGGACCAAGAATAGGATTTTAAAAATGAAAGCTTCAAAGTTTTGCATCTTAGATAATACTATGTTTTGGAGAAATCATGAAGGAATTTTGCTGAATTGTTTATTAAAAGAAGAAGCTAACAAGGCTCT
Organism: Pinus taeda; assembly: GCA_000404065.3. Classification (NCBI taxonomy): domain Eukaryota; kingdom Viridiplantae; phylum Streptophyta; class Pinopsida; order Pinales; family Pinaceae; genus Pinus; species Pinus taeda. The sequence goes on from APFE031269121.1 coordinate 123,606, forward strand.
CCAAGAATTTCATGTAGGGGACTGTGGTGGACACCTCTATTGGAAGTCAACTGCTGACAAAATCCTAAGGGATGGATTCTATTGGCCAACCTTGTTTGAAAATGTGAATAAATTTGTAACTTCTTGCCATAAATGCCAAATCTTTGAAGGAAAAAAGAAAATTGTTACCTTTACCCTTGAAACCTATTTCCACCGAAAAACTTTTTCAAAAATGGGGTCTTGACTTCATTGGAGAAATTCATCCACCCTCTTCTGGTCAACACAAATGGATACTCACTGCAATTGACTACTTTACTAAATCGATAGAAGCCATTCCATCTAGACAAGCTAATGACACTGTTATCATAGGTTTCCTAGAGGCCAATATTTTCTCCAGATTTGGTTGTCCCACTAAAATCATTACTGATAATGCTGCAGCCTTCAAGTCAAAGAAAATGATTGCCTTCTATCACAAATATCACATAAAACTTGGTCATTCCACAACTTACTATCCTCAAGGCAATGGTCTTGTAGAATCTTTCAATAAAAGTCTAATAAATATTATCAAAAAGCTATTGGAAGAAAATAAGAAAACTTGGAACAAAAAATTGACCAATGCCTTGTGGGCAGACAGGCTTACAACTAAGAAATCCATTAGAACCAGTCCCTATGAACTTGTTTATGGTATGGAGGCAGTTTTTCCCTCATCTTTAGGGGTTCCTGTCATGAAATTACTTTAAGAAGCTCAAGTTGAACCCAATGATATTCAAAGGAGAATTAACCAGACCATCCATTTACAGCAGACCAGGGAGGAAGTATACCAAAGATCCCAAGTACTGCAAGAGAAACTTAAGAAAATATTTGACAGAAGGACCAAAGCAGAAGACTTCTATCTGGGAGACAAAGTGTTAAGGAGGGACTCTAGAAGAGAGGACAAAGGGAAGCATGGGAAGTTTGACTTCCTATGGAAAGGACCATATATCATATATGATTTCAGAGGGAACAATGCATATTTTCTGAAAGAATTAGATGGTGCAGAAATTGAAGGAGGACTAGTGAATGGTCGGATGTTGAAGCACTACTTTGATCCTAGTTACTAAATTCACCCCATTTCTAACTGTACATATTATATCCTCTATAATGTTCAGTGTTGATTGGATGGTAAAATTACGAAGTTGAAGCCCAAAGAGAAGGCCCTAAGCTTCAGAAGTATTACTGTCATACATACAAATAATGCATCAAGCAAGAGGAAGATTACAGAGCACAATCAAAGTTTTCAAAGGCCATTGATCTACAGTTCTTGACTTTCCACTTGTGAAATCCATCCCCAAGTGGAGCCACTGTTAGGCCTCTATACTAATAGGTGTCATATATCATGATTAACTTGGTTTAACTGTGAAATATGTTCATACCTTTGCTTGTTGCAAATGTTTTCCATATTTGTGAAAAAAAACACAAAAATTAAAAAATGTAAAGAGGGTATGCCTTAAAAGAAATATCAAAAGGCAAAAAGAATAAAGAAAAAGGTCAAAAAAATGAAAGAAAATGAACCCTAACAAAAGAAAAGACCATGAAAGTGTGCAAGTCCAAATGCCACTGCTATTTACTTTATGCATAATAAATATTGTGTGTAGCTTGTCACCTATGCCACAATCCAGGGGAACCAAATAGCTTAATCTTGGTTATTCCATGTTTTTAAATATAGAGAATAAAAATCTGACCAAACAGTGTAATCTTGGCAGATAAGCAAATAGGTAGAGTGAAAAAAAGGAGCTCAACAGTTTAATTGGAGCCCTTGGAAGTAATAAGGTTAGATTTAGATAGATATCATTATGTAAAAGAAAAGAAAGTTTGATAAGGGTTTGCTAGTCTAAATGCACCCTAATAAAGGAGTAAAAATGCTAGGTTAAGTAGGTAGGGTAAGTAGATGATTGGTTGCAGAATAAATGTGTGGTGGATGGTTAAGTTTAATGGTTAAATCTTTTGTTTTCATCACTTGGACAAGGCATAACTCACATTGAAGATAGCACATCAAGGAATCAAAGTCAAATTTATTAAACTCCCTTACTCATTTTCACCTAAGCTTTCACTAATTGCCCCCAAGTGCTAAAGGTGTCCATAAGCAAATTAGAGGGGCTCAGAGCATTTCTCTAACTTTTGGAGGGACCGGACCCTCAGCCCAATAATTTGGAATACCTAGAGTACTTAAATCCCCTTTATCAACAATTACCCCTTCATAAAATTACTATTTCCCTTTATAAGGGAAATTAAAACATTCTCCATATAAACCCTCATATTCACTTAGCCTAAGTCTTAAATGTGTATGATAAAATACTTTCGGAAACATTTTTCTTAGTGTATTTCATAAATCTACAAAGTCATATTAACCACTAATGTGTATTATTATTTAAATCCCGAAGAATTACCCTTTCCTTGTATTATTATTAAAATCCTAAATATTTACATATCCCATCCCATGGTTAAATATAACCTTAATAAAGTAAATAAATGGAATTAATTAACCAATCTATGGTTAATTAAGAACCCGAACCCCTGCCATACTAAAAGAGGATTAATTAGTCACCAGGATTAATTAATAACTCAGTGACCAATCAAATCGCCCCCGATATGATTAACTCCTTAAATACTGGGCCCTCCCTCCGTTATCCATAAGTCACCTCATCATCTCAACCACCGTCCGATCGGATCGCTTAGATCCGACGGCTATCGCTCATATCACACAAGCCTTTTGGTCGACCTTTAGCGTGCAATGTGAGCGGTTTCCCAAATAGTGCCGATGGTACGTGTCGAAATATGTGTGGAATCACGCGATTCCCCCTAAAAACCATTTCCCTCCCATAAGTGGTGCGATGAAACCCGCTTACCGCCTTTCATAAACGACAAAAACGTCAAAATCATCCCTGCTGACGCAACCTGTTCGTGTCAAAAACCCGCTAAAAAATAGATTTTGCATAAAAACAAAGTATAATCCATTTTTTCCCTTTATCCTGAACAACCCATGCATGCAGTCAGTACGTAGAAATCAATCAACTTGTACCAAAACCGTCAACTACCCTGAAAGTTGCTGCCCGACACCGCTCCAATCCACTATGTGCTTCCAGTCAACAAGTACACCATTACCATTCACTCAATAACAGGTATTTACTCGTTTTTCTCTCAGAAACCCTAGTAAATGCCGCAATTCCCTTAAAATTGCTTTAAAGGCCAAAGTTTTTTAGTATAATTGAGTCAATAGCTTAATCCAGAACTTCCCAGGCACATCGGTTTGAAGCAAATTCATAAAAAATCCTCATTTTTCCCTTGAACACACAAGAAAAAGGATAGAAACCCCAGTTGCCCTAAATGTTCCTCCAATCTCTACTCCTCACAGGGATTTGGATCACCTCCGCTTAACCGATAAATATTTCCAAATTAAAGACCTTTCAATTGGTGAATGTCTTCTGAAGCTACATTGCAGACACTGGGACAATTATCTAAATAATGCTGATAAAATTTATCTTTGGGAATCAAACCTCCCTAAGTACCAATTCCCCTCTGCCCACATCTTCCTAGAAATTGTCCACCAATGCCAAGCAAACTATAAACCTAATCTAAGGACTATGATGTTCCCCGACTAGCAAATCCTGTTTACCATTACAGCCGAATCTATCAATAATATGTTGTAACTGCAGCCTGGCCAAGACCTTACCCCCTGTCCATCGCTGATCTACTTGAGAAATCGTCAAAGCTATCCAGCTCAAAGATCACTAGAGTTTGTCAGACCTTCATGATAGAAAGATACATAACAAAGGACCCCCCTCCTTACATGAAATGTGCTTTTACTAGCCTGGGTAGGGATATTATCTCTATGATTGCTAGCATTCTAGGTTTCACAACTGATGAATATGTAGATGAGCTGACCTTTGCCTACATGACTATCTTCACCCTTGGTCAGCCTCCTCCTGCTAAATATGACTATGCTACATTTATAGCTGATAAGATACATGACCAATTTATGAGGCTAGAGAATGAAAGAGTGTTCAAATATTCCACAGCCTTGTATTACCTCTTCCTATACTATCAAACTAACAAATTCCCCTTCTCTGTGGATAAGCTTGATACCAAAGGGAACCCTAGGTCAGTCATTTTCTGGACCTCTATTTTCCACTACTCCCCCTCTTCTCTTTATTCATATATAGATTTCATTGATCAATTTGTTCATCTTGTCACTACCATGCTGATAGGACATCCTCCCCCTAGAATCAGTGATGACATCAAAAGAATCCTTCAGTTGTCAAAACAGTATAAGATAGATGACTGGTACTTATACCAGAATCATACTGAGATTAGAATCTGTGGGTGTGAATTTCCTCCCTTCAAATTACCCAAGTATGACACCATGAGATTATTTTCCCTGGAGTACTACAGGCAAATGATCAAATCTGATAAAATCCACTTCACTAAAGCAAAAAATAAAGCCCCGTTGAGGATCAAAGACCACTTAGGCCCATTTGTGTGCAACAACAGGCAAGCAGGGAAAGAAGCAGAGGAAATCCTTGAGAGGAGGATGAGATTGAGAAAGAGTTTTATCTGGCCTTATGATCCTCATAGTTTCATTTGTGATCGAAGACAAAAGCACAAGCTGTCCCCTTACATCCATCACAAAATTCCTGAAATAGAACAATATTTCAATTTAGATGAATGGAGGGAAGGGACATTAATAGAACAAGACAGTGATGAGGTCGAAGCTGAAAATGTGATGAAAGATTTGGAGAAAAAACTTGACCTAGACTCCTTTGTACAAGTACCTGCGGAGCCCTACCTAAGGCCAACACCGGAACTAAGTGCTCCCACAGCAGAGCATTCACAAAGACAAACTTAGGAACCAAGTCCATCTACATCAAAACAACCAGGAACAATATAACAACCAGAGGAATTAGAGTATCTTGAAATCTCTGTAGATTTAGATCCACCATAACCACTACTAGCTCAAACTAATATTGGAAATCCTCCAGTGCTACAGACTCATCTAAATGAGGAAAGGAACTTGAAAAGAGACAAGGAAGTATCTACCCCTCCAAGCATGCCCACGAATCAACCCTTTGCTAAGAGGCAAGGGTTGAATCCATATTCAGAGGAGGAATTCATTGGGGAAACAATAGAGAGCATGGGGAAAAGAGGGATAGATAATTTACAAACATTCCCAACAGGTGGGACACCCTCAAGTTCAAAAAGGCAGGAACTAGAAAGACAACCCAACACATGCCCAAGCCTATGTTCAATACTTAAGAGTGGCCCCTACAAACCAGACTAGATTGATGTCAGCCTTTGACATCAAAGAAGGCAAAATGCAAATGAGTTTCATGAAGCCCACCATGCAGCAGCCAAATATCTTGGCTAATTACCTCAAAACTCACTTTGAATTTTTGGCTAAAGACATCCACCCTATCGACCAGATTGAACTGCACAAGCAAACGGGTGAGATAGTGTATTCAACTCTAACCAGCAAAGTAATGATAGCACATAGACTACAAAATTCATTGAGCAACACTACAATCCAATTGCAACTGGAAAAAGCTTCCTCACAAGCAAAGGACAATAGAATAAAATCATTGGAAGAGTTAGTGATTGAGCTGGGCCATGACTAAAATATGTTAAGGCAGTAGAAAGCTTAATCAAGAAAAAGAATGAAGACATAGCTGTAGTTAGAAAACAATTGAAGTTGCCATCACTCATTCACCCTCAGACTACTAAGGTGATAGAGAAGAAAAATGAAGAAGAACTTATGGACTTGGTCCTTAAGTTAAATGAGCAATTGAAGGAAACAGAGCAGGAATTGGAAAAAACATTGCAGTCAAGGCAAAGTGAGACGACCACCTAGCCCCAGACTGTAGTGCCTATAGTTTCAACAGGAGTCCCTTCTACAATGGAAGCAGCTTTAGCACCTAATATTCCTTTGGCAACAGCCACACCAGTGGAAGCAACAAGTAGAACACAAGCAGGAGAATCAACACAAAGTACATAGGACTTGATCAAATCAATGGAAGAAATGAAACTCCAGGTCACAAAGCTGTAGAAAGTGAAAGACAAATTCACTACCTTGGAGCAAAAATATGATATATCAAAGATCAATTATGGAGAAGAGGTAAGGAAAAACAAATGCATGGCCCAACAAATTAAAGCATTGGAGAAAGACCTGACATTTGAAAGGCCTTTAGCAGAAATCAGGAAAATATTGTGGACCAATATCATTGATTCCATCAATGATATTTGGCCATCGATTCAAATCATTTTTGAGCAAATAGATTTGGTAAAACTTTCTCTTGAAGCAACTGAGAATACCAGAGTAGAACTGGGTAGAAAACCTGAGATAGCAACCAGACTGATTAACTTTCTGAACAGTAAAAGCAGGCAACAGTTGGAACAACTGGACATTCAGGATAGGACTGCTACTATCCTTGAACTAAAGAAAGTGTTGACTAAAAGGAATCTGATGCAAGGCCTAGAACGTAGATGTCAAAGTATGCAGGAAGATATAAATAAATTCACGAAAAAGTTTGACATCCTAAGGATTAAAGGACTTCCTAGCCCATTAGTCATCAATGATAAACTAATGGTTCAGATTGACTACATTGATAAGTTACATCACTTAGCTGACAGTCAGACTAGTTCATCTACAACCAAAGCATTGCCCACAGGGAAAGTTCTCTATGATGGTTTGGAGAACCTTTTTTTCATTGAACACGAAGTGAAGCACTTATTCCCCGTGCAACCCAATTTTGTGAAATATTCTGAAGCAGATGAAATGTAGAGGAATCTGATAAGAACAAAAATACCAACTAATGAGTGGTAGACCAACATGAATGACATCCTATAAATTACCATGACTAAAGTGAGGTAAATAGAAATAATTAAAATAGTAAAGTTTGGTAAAAAGGAAGAATGATGATGAACAGGTATAGTGTATCAGACGCAGGTGAAAGAGTATCAGTTGAAAGATCAAATCAGATGTCTAGCACAGAGTTACTAGCATGACAACAAGATGCATATTCATAGGACCTACCTCCAGCTCCTTCATTGAAAACAGGGACAACAGTAATTAGTTCACTTCTTGTTTCTATGTTCGAGACCATCTGTCTCTATATTTATGTAAAAAGATATTTAGTTTCCCTAGAATAAATCTCATTTAGTTATGAGATATTTTGAGGTAAATTTTGTATAAATACTTATTTTTTCGAAGTATTAGGGGTGGATTCAAAGACATTTCTTTAGACATTCTCTTCTGGAAATTGAAGTGCTATTGTACCAATTTTTGTATGGCTTGCTGGATCAAGGAATAAAGCTGAGAAAGTTTACAGGATACTTGTGTCAAACAAAAATCAAATAAGTATTCTATATCTCTTGTGTGATTGTTTTTTCCCTTCTGTTTATTAATGATCATGTGTGTTTTCTTGAAATCTGAATGATAAACGAAATAATGATATTTCAGAATTTTCTTTGCTGCAATATGTCTTTAAAAGTTTATCTTTCTTAATGTTTTCTTCTAGACTATCATAGTAAGGGAATTCTTAAATGCTCCCTTGCTTTCATAGTTTATCATAGTTACCCATTTAATAAATAATACTTAATTGATCCTTGTTAATGAGTACCCTCTATTCTGCATATTGAACTTGGTCAAAGGATTCTTCATTGCCCTTCCTCCCTCTTTAATACTATTTCATCCATCCATTCGAACCTGGCATTTGCTTTTCATTTTACTACTTTGCCCTGTGAGTTTTCCCTTTAGTAATTGATCTGATCTAGTTAAGCCATTCCTTTGATAGACTCCATAGCCCAATGGCTTGAAGGCCTTGCTCTGTCCATCTGTTTACTGATTTCCACCACCCAACCAAAATCCCTTAAATCACTCATAACTAGCCTAATATCATATCAAACATCGATAAATCATAAAGAGAGAGCCCTCTATGAGTACAAAATGGCTAGATTCTGTACTTAAAATATTGGTTTGTGGTTACCACGGACCCCTTTCCTTCTTCTAATAACTTCTAAGGAAAATCTGAGTGATAACATAGTGGCGACTCCGCTAGGGAAGAACAATTCCTCAATCAAAATAAACCTTTAGGAAACCAAAAAGTTGATTTAAACCATCTTAGAGGATTTTAGAATTTATTTTGGAAAATTTATACAAGAAAATTCATAAAAAATTTAAAGCCTGGCTTCAGAAAGGACTTGTTACACTAGGGATAATCCTGATCCCAATCCTACCCCTATTTTTGAAAATCCCAATCTGATCCCAAGAATCCTTAGAAGGCAGGAAAGTTCATTGAGCCCCAAACCTGTGTTCAGATCAAATTCATGTCTTGTTGAGTGTCTTTTCCTAGAAGATCTTCCTTTTGATGAACATTTTGAACACTCTCTGTTCAGAACCACATCTGATAGTGAATTATTAGACGTGGTCCAAGACCCAGAATTTCTTAGAGAACTTGAGATCCAAAGAGTCAATTTGTCAATTGACCGATATCTATAGAATTTTGCTGAATCATCTCTTACCACAGATAGAACACATGTGCTCTCTGAAACTAATTCTCTTTCTGCTAGTTCATCATTATTCCCTCACCTTTCTGAAGTCCACTTCACCCCTCCATTCATTCCTTCACTTCCTCTTCAGCAAATTATCACACAACATCCAAACACTTCTTCTAGTTTTTCCTCCACAACCTAAACAACCCCTGTCACCTCAAATCCCATTCATACAACTACCCAACTCACAGCCATGGCTAATAGATATGCTCCCCTAGTGCTACCTGCTAACCTAGGTGCTATGCCTCAAGACTATCAAAGTAAGATTACCACTTTTGATGGCACTGGAACCTATACAGCCAAACAACACACCAAGAAGATGACTGATTATTTTGAGATTTATGAAATAGACACTGCTGATGTGCAAATGAGAATATTTGTACAAAGTATTTATGGAGAAGTTAGAACTTGGTTTAAAGCCTTAACACCCAATAATATAGATAGCCTAAGGACCCTCTACCAACAATCCTTGAATAGATGGGGGAAGAGGAAAGACCCCCTTCAGATTTTATCTGAATATGAGAACTTAAGAAGGGGACCCCACGAAACTGTCCAAGACTATTGCACTAGATTCAACAGTGTGTATAGTGCCATTCCACTAGATCTTAGGCCCCCACCTAGTTTAGCCTTAATCAAATTCCCGGATGGATTTGACTCCGATATGGCTTTCCAGCTGAGAGAACGAAACCCCCCTACTTTGGAAGATATGCAAAGCATAGCAGTCAGTGTTGAAGCCAACCTGCTATCCTAAAGATCCAAAGGTAGGAGTGAAAGGAGGATACCATTAAAAGAAGAAAGCTCACCCTTTGACCAAAAGCTAAATGCCATAATTAAAGGAATGGAGAGATTAGGAGACAGAGTGGAGACAATTGAAAGCAAATCTCCTTGGGATAATCAACCAACCAATACAGGGAGAAATGCTAATTTTAGAAAAAATCAAAACCAGAACACTGGAAAGAACGGTCCTGACCAAAACATTAGACCTCATTTCCAGGAAAACTATGCAGAGGATTCACACTCTGAAGACCCAGAAGGAGATACTCAAATCAATTTGATGAACCTTGATCATGAAGAAGAGGTTTTCCTATCCGAAGGTGATCAAGAAGCCCACATACTCAAACAGTTCCACACTCAATCAAGAGAATCATTTGACTTTAGATAGGGGTATGACTCAGCAATTTTTGAGGTCCATAAGCAATACAGCCTAAGAGGTAGGAAAGTCAGTGATGTCCCTGAAACAAACAAGAAAATAGTCCCAAACCAACCCAAAAAAGGTAAGGCAGTAAACAGACCCTTGCAAATTCTTTCTAAACCAAGCACTGATCCCCCTAGCCCCCTAATTGAAGATATCTCTAACGACCAACCAAATAATGGACAACCTTCCATTGTCCTTCCTTCCAAGGAAACAATGGAAGAACCTCCAAATATTGATTTAGGAAAATCAGCTAATCATGACCCTCATCCTAAAAAAGGTAAAGACATAGAAGACATAGAGAACATAGGAAACACTGTTGCTCGAAACCCAGAAGCCCAAATAAAAAAGCCTTTTAATATGGAAGTAGAAGGAGGAAAGTTGAAAATTTTTGTTCTGTTATTTGAATTAGCCAAACATGAAGTTTATCGAAATCAAATCAATAGATCACTGAAAATCATTGGAACTGAAGACTCAGTTAATCTTTTTAATGACCAACCCGAATTAATCTTTGGCCCATAAGTGAATGGGAAACCATTGGAAGGAGGAATTCCTCCCTTCTATGTTAGCTTAAACATATATGATAAGATTCTGCACAATGCCATGTTTGATTCTAGTGCATCTCATAATCTCATGCCCAAGTCTATCATGGAAAAGCTAGACCTAGACATCACTCGACCATACAAAGATTTGTTTTCCTTTGACTCGAGTCAAGTAAGGTGTTTAGGATTGATAAAAGACTTTGGTGTTTCATTGGTTCAATACCCTGCAAAAACAATTTTAATGGACATAGTGGTAGCAGATATCCCACCCAAATATGGCATGCTGTTGTCTAGGTCCTGGGTGGTAAACTTCAAGGATCTCTACAACTAGATATGTCATATGGCACTATATTGGTTTTCGGACAACCCAAGAAACTATACAGAGAAACATTAATGAAATACGTAGTAAGTTGCCAGGAGAGGCCCCAAAACTTCCCTATCTACTCAGTACACTTTGATATGGATTCTTTCATTCTTTACAATGCAGAAGCTAGTGCATTAAATACTATAGGTGTTTCAGAACCAAAAGAAATTGAAAACTTTGGTGTTTTAGCAGCAGAACCAAAAGAAACTAAAAAAGAGAAATCAACTGTTCACCTTCAGGAGATAATAGATGACAAAGAATACCCCAACACCTTAACTAAGAAAGAGGACACCCCAGATGAAAACTATGAACATGAAATTCTATGGCATTTAAAATTCAATGGTTCAATCAACAAATTAGGTGCAGGAGCAGGAGTATGGATACACAACTTAGAAAATGATCATGCAGAGGGACATCCTTACACCAATAACATGGCAGAGTATGAGGCACTCTTGTTAGGTCTTAAACTGGTTAAAAGATTAGGAGCCATTAGGGTGTCCATCATGGGAGATTCAGAATTAGTAGTGAAACAAATAAAAGGAACTTACTCAACCAGGGATCCAAGACAAGGACTCTACAGAGGAACAACGGTGGAAATCCTTAATACCTTTCTAGAAACTAAGCTTGCTACAATTCCCAGAAAACATAATATGCAAGCCCACAACCTGGCCATGTTTGCCAGCACCTACATGTTGCCTTTTCAACCTAGTCATCAATATACTGCGGGAGTTAGGCATATGCCATCCATACCTGATAATCTTAAGAACTGGCATGTATTTGATAGTAATAAGAAGATTAATAATTTTCTAACTTTAGATGAGGAATTTTATAATCTTAATATAGATGTTGATACAGTTACTAGTTTTGATAAGATAAATCAGTTAGATAGTAACAACTTGGAAAAGGAATCAATAAACATGCTTCATCCTACTAAGTTTTCACAAACAGAAGTTTAAGACCTAAAACAAATGGACCTAGATGAGATTATTGAAGAAGAAACAAAGGTTATAAATCTGAAAGATAATCATTTACCCAAAGGATTAACTCCATTGGAGGATTTGTTTGACTCTAATGACATTCCAAAGAAACCCAAAATGGAGCCTCTAAAAGCAGACATTGAAGAATATAACCTACGAACAGAGGATAAGCCCAAATTAATAAAATTGTTAAAATATTTACACCCTGATCAGAAGCTAAAATATGTTGAACTTTTGAAAGAGTTCCAAGATGTCTTCGCCTGGAGTTATGAAGATTTGAAGTCCTATGACATCTCTATCATTCAACATACTATCCCTTTAAAAGAAAATCAAAACCCCTTTAAATAAAAACTCAGAAGAATTAACCCTGTGTTATTACCATCTATTGAGAAAGAAATCAAAAGCATGTGTGAAGCAGGAATTATTGCCCCTATTAGGTTTTTAGAATGGGTGTCTAACCTAGTACCTACTAGGAAGAAAATAGGAGAAATAAGGTTATGTGTTGACTTGAGAAATGTAAACAAGGTCTCTCTTAGAGATAAATACCCTTTACCTAAAATGGATCATATATTACAAAGGGTAGTGGGTTCTTCTAGAATTTCACTTTTAGATGGGTTTTAAGGTTATAACCAAATCCCAGTTCATCCTGATGACCAAGAGAAAACTACTTTTACCACACTGTGGGGTACCTTCATGTACATTAAATGCCATTTGGACTAAAAAATGCAGGTGCTACTTTTCAAAGAGCAATGGACATTGCCTTTGCAAAGGAAATTCATGATTTTCTTGTTATATATCTTGATGACTTCACTATTTTTTTAAAATTAGATCAACAACACTTGGAGCATCTCAAACAAGTTTTTCTAAAGTGCAGAAAGTATGGAATTTCTTTAAATCCAAAAAAGTCTTTATTTGGTTTGGAGGAAGGAAAACTATTAGGTCACATCATTTCCAAGGATGGCATTCGAATTAACCCTTCCAGGATTGAAGCTATTCTACAGATACCCCATCCAAGAACATTAAAGAGCTTCAGGCTTTCCTATGAAAAATAATTTTTTAAGGAGATTCATTTCTAACCTAGCCGAACTCATTATGTCATTAAATAACATGCTTAAAAAGGATTCAAGTATCAAATGGATAGTAGAGGCTAAGCAATCATTTGAAGAAATTAAAATGGCCTTAACTAGAACAACGGTCCTTACAAGCCCAAAATTTGACAGAGACTTCATCATTTTTTCTTTTGCATAAGAACACACCATAACTACAGTTTTGCTACAAAAGGATGATCAAGGATGTGAAAAACCAATAGCCTTTTTTAGTAAAGCTCTTAGAGATGCATCATTCAAATACAAAATAATGGAGAAACAAGCTTTTGCATTGGTAAAAGCCATTAAAGATTTCAGGGTCTATATATTGTACTCTCATGTAATAGCTTATGTTCCTAATGCAGTAGTCAAAGACATCCTAACTCAGGATGGAGTTGATGGAAAAAGATGAAAATGGATAGCTACTATCTTAGAGTATGATATAGAGATAAAACCTACTAACCTAATTAAAGGTCAGGGATTGGCCAAACTCATGGCAGAAACTAATTTCCAAGCCCTAGACATAAACCTTGTTGTAGAGCTCGATAACGAACAGGAGATGGCGACTCCACAGATCAGCTAGGCCTTTTCAGATTCACCTTGGTATGATGATATAATTTATGTTTTACAAAACTTGCAAGCTCCTCTAGGGTTATCCAGAACCAAGAATATGTTTTTAAAAATGAAAGCTTGAAAGTTTTGCATCTTAGATAATACTCTGTTTTGGAGAAATCTTGAAGGAATTTTGCTGAATTGTTCATTAAAAGAAGAAGCTAACAAGGCTCTCCAAGAATTTCATGCAGGGGACTGTGGTGGACACCTCTGTTGGAAGTCATCTGCTGACAAAATCCTAAGGGATGGATTCTATTGGCCAACCTTGTTTGCAGATGTGAAGAAATTTGTAACTTCTTTCCATAAATGCTAAATCTTTGAAGGCAAAAGAAAATTTTTACCTTTACCTTTAAAACCTATTTTCATCGGAAAACCTTTTCAACAATGGGGTATTGACTTCATTGGAGAAATTCATCCACCCTCTTCTAGTAAAAAAAAATGGATACTCACTGCAACTGACTACTTTACTAAATGGATAGAAGCCATTCCCTCTAGACAAGCCAATGAAACTGCTATCATAGGTTTCCTAGAGGCTAATATTTTGTCCATATTTGGTTGTCCCACTAAAATCATTATTGATAATGCTACAGCCTTCAAGTCAAAGAAAATGATTGCCTTCTGTTAGAAATATCACATAACACTTAGTCATTCCACAACTTACTATCCTCAAGGCAATGGTCTTGCAGAATCTTCAATAAAAGTCTAATAAATATTATCAAAAAGCTATTGGAAGAAAATAAGAAAACTTGGAACAAAAAATTGACCAATGCCTTGTGGGTAGACATGCTTATAACTAAGAAATCCATTGGAACTAGTCCCTATGAACTTGTTTATGGTATGGAGGCAGTTTTCCCCTCATCTTTAGGGGTTCCTATCATGAAATTACTTTAAGAAGCTCAAGTCGAACCAAATGATATTCAAAGGAGAATTAACCAGACCATCCATTTACAGCGGACTAGGGAGGAAGTATACCAAAGATCCCAAGTACTGTAGGAGAAACTTAAGAAAATATTTGACAGAAGGACCAAAGCAGAAGACTTCTATTTGGGAGACAAAGTGTTAAGGTGGGACTCAAGAAGAGAGGAAAAAGGGAAGAATGGGAAGTTTGACTTCCTATGGAAAGGACCATATATCATATATGCTTTCAGAGGGAACAATGCATATTTTCTGAAAGAATTAGATGGTGCAGAAATTGAAGGAGGACCAGTGAATGGTTGGATCTTGAAGCACTACATTGATCCTAGTTACTAAACTCACCCCATTTCTAACTGTACATATTATATCCTTTATAATGTTCAGTGTTGATTGGATGGTAAAATTATGAAGTTGAAGCCCGAAGAGAAGGCCATAAGCTTCAGAAGTATTACTGTCATACATACAAATAATGCATCAAGGAAGAGGAAGATTATAGAGCACAATCAAAGTTTTCAAAGGCCATTGATCTACAGTTCCTGACTTTCCACCTGGAAAAGCCATCCCCAATTTGAGCCACTGTTAGGCTCCTATACCAATAGGTGTCATATATCATGATTAACTTGGTTTAACTCTGAAATATGTTCATACCTTTGCTTGTTGCAAATGTTTTCCATATTTGTGAAAAAAAAACAAAAAAAATTATAAAATGTAAAGAAGGTATTCCTTAAAAGAAATATCAAAAGGCAAAAAGAATAAAGAAAAAGGTCAAAAAAATGAAAGAAAATGAAACCCAACAAAAGAAAACACCTTGAAAGTGTGCAAGCCCAAATGCCACTGCTATTTACTTTATGCATAATAAAGATTGTGTGTAGCTTGTCACCTATGCTACAATCCATGGTAACCAAATAGCTTAATCTTGGTTATTCCATGTTTTTAAATATAGAGATTAAAAATATGACCAAACAGTGTAATCTTGGCAGATAAGTAGATAGGTAGAGTGAAAAAAAGGAGCTCAACAGTTCAATTTGAGCCCTTCGAAGTAATAAGGTTAGATTTAGATAGATATCTTTATGTAAAAGAAAAGAAATTTTGATAAGGGTTTGCTAGTCTAAGTGCACCCTAATAAAGGAGTAAAAATGCTAGGTTAAGTAGATAGGGTAAGTAGATGATTGGTTGCAGAATAAATGTGTGGTGGATGGTTAAGTTTAATGGTTAAATCTTTTGTTTTCATCACTTGGACAAGGCATAACTCACATTGAAGACATCACATCAAGGAATCAAAGTCAAATTTACTAAACTCCCTTACTCATTTTTCCCTAAGCTTTCACTAATTTCCCCTAAGTGCTAAAGGTACCCATAAACAAATTAGAGGGGCTCAGAGCATTTCTCTGACTTTTGGAGGGACCGGACCCTCGACCCAATAATTTGGAATACCTAAAGTACTTAAATCCCCTTCATCAACGATTACCCCTTCATAAAATCACTCATTCCATTTATAAATATTTTCTTAAGTAAAATTCTATTTTACTTAAGGAAATTAAAACATTCTCCATATAAACCTTCATATTCACTTAGCCTATGTCTTAAATGTGTATGATAAAATACTTTCGGAAACATTTTTCTTAGCACATTTCATAAATCTACAAAGTCATATTAACCACTAATGTGTATTATTATTTAAATCCTGAAGAATTACCCTTTTCTCGTATTATTATTAAAATCCCAAATATTTACATATCCCGTCCCACGGTTAAATATAACCTTAATAAAGTAAATAAATGGAATTAATTAATCAATCTGTGGTTAATTAAGAACCCAAACCCCTGCCATACTAAAAGAGGATTAATTTGTCACTAGGACTAATTAATAACTCTGACCAATCAAATCGCCCCCGATATAAGTAACTCCTTTAAATTAATATTGGGCCCACCCTCCGTTATCCATAAGTCACCTCATCATCTCGACCACCGTCTGATCGGATCGCTCAGATCCGACGGCTATTGCTCATATCGCACGAGCCTTTTGGTCGACCTTTAGCATGCGATGTGAGTGGTTTCCCAAATAGTGTCGATGCTACATGTCGAAAGATGTGTGGAATTGCGTGGTCCCCCCTAAAAACCATTTCCCTCCCATAAGCGGTGTGATGAAACCCGCTTACGACCTTCCACAAATGACAAAAACGTCAAAATCATCCCGCTGACGTAATCTGTCCGTGTCACAAACCCGCCAAAAAATGGATTTTGCATAAAAAACAAAGTATAATCCATTTTTACCCTTTATCCTGAACAACCCATGCATGCAGTCAGTACGTAGAAATCAATAAACTTGTACCAAAACCGTCAACTACCATGAAAGTTGATGTCCGACGCCGCTCCAATCCACTGTGTGCTTCCAGTCAACAAGTACACCATTACCAATTGCTCAATAACAAGTATTTACCCGTTTTTCTCTCAGAAACCCTGTTAAATGCCGCAATTCCCCTAAAATTGCTTTAAAGGCCAAATTTTTTCAGTATAATTGAGTCGATAGCTTAATCCAGAACTTCCTAGGCACGTCGGTTTGAAACAAATTCATTAAAAATACCCATTTTTCCCCTGAACACACAAGAACCAGGATGGAAACCCCAGTTGCCCTAAATGTTCCTCCAATCTCTACTCCTCATAGGGATTTGGATCACCTCCCCTTAGCTGATAAAGATTTCCAAATTAAAGACCTTTCAATTGGTGAATGCCTTCTGAAGCTACATTGCAGAAACTGGGACAATTATCTAAATACTCCCAATAAAATTGGTCTTTGGGAATCAAACCTCCCTAAGTACCAATTCCCCTCTATCCACATCTTTCCAGAAATTCTCCACCAATTCCAAGCAAACTATAACCCTAATCTAAGGACTGTGATGTCCCTCGACCAGAAAATATTGTTTACCATTATAGCTGAATCTATCAATAATATGTTGCAACTGCAGCCTGGCCAAGACCTTACCCCCTTGTCCATTGTTGATCTACTTGAGAAATCCTCAAAGCTATCTAGCTCAGAGATCACTAGAGTTTGTCAGACCTTCATGATAGAAAGATACATAACAAAGGACCCCCCTCCTTACATGAGATGTGCCTTTACTAGCCTGGGTAGGGATATTATCTCTATGATTGCTAGCATTCTAGGTTTCACAACTGATGGATATGTAGATGAGCTGGCCTTTGCCTACATGACTATCTTCACCCTTGGTCAGCCTCCTGCTGCCAAATATGACTATGCTACATTCATAGCTGACAAGATACATGACCAATTTATGAGGCTAGAGAATGAAAGAGTGTTCAAATATTCCACAGTCTTGTATCACCTCTTCCTATACTATCAAACTAACAAATTCCCCTTCTTTGTGCACAAGCTTGATACCAAAGGAAACCTTAGGTTAGTCATTTTCTAGACCTCTATTTTCCACTACTTCCCCTCTTCTCCTTATTCATATATAGATTTCATTGATCAATTTGTTCATCATGTCACTACCATGCTGATAGGACATCCTCCCCCTAGAATCAATGATGACATCAAAAGAATCCTTCAGTTGTTAAAACAGTATAAGATAGGTGACTGGTACTTATACTAGAAAAATATTGAGATCAGAGTCTATGGGTGTGAATTTCCTCCCTTCAAATTACCCAAGCATGTCCCCATGAGATTATTTGCCCTGGAGTACTACAGGCAAATGATCAACTCTGATCAAATCCACTTCACTAAAGCAAAAAAGAAAGCCCAGCTGAGGATCAAAGACCAATTAGGCCCATTTGTGTGCAACAACAGGCAAGCAGGGAAAGAAACAGAGGAAATTCTTGAGAGGAGGATGAGATTGAGAAAGAGTTTTATCTGGCCTTATGATCCTCATAGTTTCATTTGTGGTTGAAGACAAAAGCACAAGCTGTCCCCTTACATCCATCACAGAATTCCTGAAATAGAATAATATGCTAATTTAGATGAATGGAGGGAAGGGACATTAATAGAACAAGACAGTGATGAGGTTGAAGCTGAAAATGTGATGAAAGATTTGGAGAAAAAACTTGACCTAGACTCCTTTTTACAAGTACCCGCAGAGCCCTCCCAAAGGGCAACACCGGAACCAAGTGCTCCCATAGTAGAGCATTCACGAAGGCAAACTTAGGAACCAAGTCCATCTACATCAAAACAACCAGGAATAGTAGAACAGCCAGAGGGATTAGAGCAGCCTGAAATCTTTGTAGAGTTAGCTCCACCACAACCACTACCAGCTCAAACTAATATGGGAAATCCTCTAGTGCTATAAACTCTTCTAAATGAGGAAAGGAACATGAAAAGAGACAAGGAAGTACCTACCCCTCCAAGCATGCCCACATATCAACCCTTTTCTAAGAGGCAAAGGTTGAATCCATATTTAGAGGAGGAATTCATTGGGGAAACAACAGAGAGCATGGGGAAAAGAGGGTCAGATAGTTTAAAAACATTCCCAACAGGTGGGACACCCTCAAGTTCACAAAGGGAGGAACTAGAAAGACAACCAAACACAGAAGTGTCATCCTTCAAGTCTTCTTCTGGGAAGATTATAGATATAAAGGATAAATTTAAGGAAATCAAGACAAGGAATGAGCAATTAAAAGCCCAAGCCTATGCTCAATACTTAAGAGTGGCCCCTACAAACCAGACCAGATTGATCTCAGCCTTTGACATCAAAGAAGGAAAAATGCAAATGAGTTTCATGAAGCCCACAATGCAACAGCCAAAATAATTGGCAGATTACCTCAAAATTGACTTTGAAATTTTGGCTAAAGACATCCACCCTATCGACCAGATTGAACTGCACAAGCAAACAGGTGAGATGGTGTATTCAACTCTGACCAGCAAAGGAATAATGGCACATAGACTACAAAATTCATTGAGCAACACTACAACCCAATTGCAATTGGAAAAAGCTTCCTCACAAGCAAAGTACAACATAATAAAATCATTGGAAGAGTTAGTGATTGAGTTGGGCCATGACCCAAAAGAGGTTAAGGCAGTAAAAAGCTTAATCAAGGAAAAGAATGAAGACATAGCTGCACTTAGAAAACAATTGATGTTGCCACCACTCATTCACCCTCAGACTACTGAGGTGATAGAGAAGAAAAATGAAGAAGAACTTATGGACTTGGTCCTTAAGTTAAACAAGCAAAATAAGGAAACAAAGCAAGAATTGGAAAAAGCAGTGCAGTCAAGGCAAAGTGAGTCGACCACCCAACCCCACACTGTAGTGCCTATAGTTTCAACGACATTCCCTTCCACAATGATAGCAGCTTTAGCACCGAGTATTCCTTTGGCAACAACCACACCAGTGGAAGCAACCGGTACAACACAAGCATGAGCATCAACATAAAGTACAAAGGACTTGATCAAATCAATGGAATAAATGAAACTCGAGGTCACAAAGCTGCAGAAAGTGAAAGAAAAATTCACTACCTTGGAGCAAAAATATGATATATCAAAGATCAATTATGCAGAAGAGGTAAGGAAAAACAAAGGCATGGCCCAACAAATTAAAGCATTGGAGAAAGACCTAACATTTGATAGGCCTTTAGCAGAAATCAGGAAAATATTGTGGACTAATATCATTGATTCCATCAATGATATTTGGCCATCGATTCAAATCATTTTTGAGCAAATATATTTGGTAAAACTTGCCCTTGAAGCAATTGAGAGGACCAGAGTAGAACTGGGTAGAAAACCTGAGGAAGCAACCAGATTGATCAACTTTATGAACAGTCAAAGCAGGCAATAGTTGGAACAAATGGACATTTAGGATAGGACTGTTACTATCCTTGAACTAAAGAAAGTGTCGACTAAAAGGAATCTGATGCAAGGCCTAGAACGTAGATGTCAAAGTATGCAGGAAGATATAGATGAATTCATGAAAAAGTTTGAAATCCCAAGGATTAAAGGACTTCATAGCCCATTAGTCATCAATGATGAACTAATGGTTCAGATTGACTACATTGATAAGTTACATCACTTAGCTGACAATTAGACTAGTTCATCTGTAGCCAAAGCATTTCCCACAGGGAAAGTTGTCTATGATGGTTTGGAGAACCTTTTCTTCATTGAACATGAAGTGAAGCACTTATTCCTCGTGCAACCCAATTTTGTGAAATATACTGAAGAAGATGAAATGTACAGGAAGTTGATAAGAACAAAAATACCAACTAATGAGTGGTGGACCAACATGACTGACATCCCATAAATTACCATGAATAAAGTGAGGTAAACAGAAATAATTACCACAGTAAAGTTTGGTAAAAAGGAAGAATGATGATGAATAGGTAAAGCATATCAGATGCAGGTGAAAGAGTATCAGTTGAAAGATCAAATTAGATGTCCAGCACAGAGTTATTAGCACGACAGCAAGATGCATATTCATAGGACCTGCCTCTAGCTCCTTCAATGAAAACAGGGACAACAACAATTAGTTCACTTCTTGTTTCTATATTCGAGACCATCTATCTCTATATTTATGTAAAAAGATATTTCTTTTCCGTAGAATAAATCTCATTTAGTTATGAGATATTTTGATGTAAATTTTGTATAAATACTTCTTTATTCGAAGTATTAGGGGTGGATTCAAAGACATTTCTTTAGACATTCTCTTTTGGAAATTGAAGTGCTATTGTACCAATTTTTGTATGGCTTGCTGGATCAAGGAATAAAGCTGAGACAGTTTACAGGATACTTGTGTCAAACAAAAATCAAATAAGTATTCTATATCTCTTGTGTTATTGTTTCTTCCCTTCTATTTATTAATGATCATGTGCATTTTCTTGAAATCTGAATGATAAATGAAATAATGATATTTCAGAATTTACTTTGTTGCAACCTGTCTTTAAAAGTTTATCTTTCTTAATGTTTTCTTCTAGACTATCATAGTAAGGGAATTCTTAAATGCTCCCTTGCTTTCATAGTTTATCACAGTTACCCATTTAACAAAGAATACTTAATTTCTCCTTGTTAATGAGTACCCTCTATTCTGCATATTGAACCTGGTCAAAGGATTCTTCATTGCCCTTTCTCCTTGTTTAATACTATTTCATCCATCCATCCGAACCTAGCATTTGCTTTTCGTTTTACTACCTTGCCCTGTGAGTTTTCCCTTTAGTAATTGATCTGATCCAATTAAGCTATTCCTTTGATAGACTCCATAACCCAATGGCTTGAAGGCCTTGCTCTGTCCATCTATTTATTGAATTCCACCACCCAACCAAAATCCCTTAAATCATTTTTACTAGCCTAATATCATATCAAACATCGATAAATCATAAAGAGAGAGCCCTCTTTGAGTACAGATTGGCTAGATTCTGTACTTAAAAGATTGGTTTGTGGTTACCTCGGACCCCTTTCCTTCTTCTAATAACTTCTAAGGAAATCTGAGTGATAACAGAAGGTAAAAGTCCAAATGCATTTAATACATAAAAATTATGGGGTTTAGTAAAAGGAACAAAACAGACAACTCAAGACCGTAAACTATTAAATGATTAGCTTAAAAGAGAAGAAAAAGCTACGTCTATTATAGACCTCTCTTTTTTAGACTTACAACTTCATCTTATAGGCTTGATTTTTTTTTTTGCACAAATATGGTAAGAGTTAAGTAAAATATTTGGCGAAAAGGTTGTGAATGCAAAATTCTCCTTGAAATTATAATCATTCAAACTTAAGATGCATAAGGGGGTATCATTGTCTATACATATAAATGACTTAAAATCTCTCATAAGGCAGTTAGAGGAAACTGGGGCAAAAATAGAAGATGAATGTGCTAATGCTATTTTGCTAAATAGTTTATCTCCAAATTATGATAATGCAATTTTCACCTTAAGTCAATAGGATGAAAATAGGTGACATAAAGTACAACTCACATACTGAGATGGCACTATTCTCTAAGGGGAGGGTCAATAAAAACAAAAACTCAGTCAAATGTTTTTATTTCCAAAAACATGGACATACAACATTCAATTGGAAAACTTGTGCCAAAGAACTCTTAAATGGAAAATTAAAAGAATCAACTAACATAGCAACTATTTAGGACTTTCCATAGGACACCTTTGAGGATTTCTCAAATTGTGATAGTGATGATGAGTTCAATGTAGAGCCTCTCAGACTCTTTTATCTATCGTTGATGTATGTTTTAAGTTATGTATAATTTTTCATTTGTAAAATGTCACACACTCCTCCCACATTTTCCCAAGTTACTGACCTATCGGGGTAAACATGTGATGAAGAGTTACTATGATATGATTCAACCTCCTATATCACCTTAAGGAACTGGAATCAACAAACCAAAACCCTTAATGACTTCCATATTAGGTGTTATAGGACCCCCAAGTGCTAAACCACCCTCCTAGGTGCCTAGACCCTGAATTAAACCTCTTTCTTCAATGCCCTTATATCCCAGGCACTGGCATAACATTGCCTAATTTTGACTGAAACCCTCCAGTCACACGCATGATGCCTAGAAGGGAGTGACTGCAATCTTTTTCACCTAGTTCTATGCCTGCGACCCCGAGATTTAAACTATTTTTCAAGCTAGGATCCATACCTCTGCCCAAAACTTGATGACGTTTTCCAGAACCATGAATGACATAAGGAAAAAGTTTTCCATACAAATATTAGACACAAACTTGACCTACAAGGCCTAGCCATGACAAACATTCCCTAAAACATATCATGAACATGATATCTACAGGTCATAAATACACATCTGAACATAGCGGTCTCATACTTATCTGAGATTTGTAAAGAAGCATTGTTGCCTTATCACAATAGTTGCATTATCATCTATTAGGTCATATATCCATTGTACATTCATTTTTTAATCAAAACATTCTGAAAGCCATACATCAAGTTTGTCATAAAACATACTCATAATCAGCATATAACCAACATAAATAACAAGGATACAAAAGCTATAATAATCACATATTAACCAGTACATTTACACATGAAATACCAAGGAGAAGGAGCTCTTATTAATGAATACATAATCCAACCAGGTTTGGGACTTCCATGAACCACTCGACTATCGATTGGGTTGAACCAAATCTTTCTTTCAACCAATCACCCCCGTGCCACATTCCAAGCATGAATATGGGACTCACAACAAACCCAACCAAGGCTTCCTTAGGATTTATCATATATCCCACCAAGGGTTTCCTAGACTCGAACCGTCATCAATACAACCAAGATTTACCGCAATCCCCACTATATCACTAGGCCTTAAACAAGCATGGGTGCCTTTGGATCTCTCCACATAAACCGTAAGGAATTTGTCTGTCTCAAGCTCTTGAATTTACCATGTATCCCTTCATTACTGGTCAAGGGATTCCTATGCGTACCAAGGCTCCACCCTATGGGGTTTACCATGTATCCTATCATTATCGGTCAAGGGATTCCTAAGCCCAATCAAGGGTATTCACCTTTGATCTTTACCATGTATCTTACCATTCACCGGTTGAGGATTCCTAGGTTCAATTGAGGTGTTCACCACTAGGCTTTACTATATATCCCATCTTGGGATTCCTACGCCTTGTGAATAGTCCTGAGACCACCCTACTCAGCTTTGAGTCTGTTCGATAATCCATCTCAAGAAAATATAAGAGAACCCACCACACCATGGCTATGTGGAAATGGAAAGGAAAGGCTAAAAATCACTGTCATACCTAGAAAAAGCCATGCCAATGATGGAAATAGAATAAATACACACATGCATGCCAAATCTGGCAAGGAAAGCACACATGCAAATTGGTACCTGTAAGTAATCATGTTGTAGTTGCTTGATCCCAATCTTCCTTGCTTGATCTTTTCTTCCCTATTGTTATAGACATTTTTGGGCACTTCAACCCCAATCATAAATGTCCATAAACTAAGGGCTCCTAAGTCCCTAAAAGTGTTGCTTCACTGCCTAAAGGAACAAGGTCAGCTGATTACATCATCTCCCAGAAGTTCTCCACTGAAAACTGCTCATCAATGGTCAAAACTGGACCATACTGAAAGCCCAGTGCAGAGGGTGCGATGCATATCACCTTCCCAGTGTACAAGATGTGATGCATACTGAATTGCTGCTCTGACACTTGCCTCTCTATTTTCGGCCAGGGACGAGTAAGAGATCATCATTCTCCAAGTGGAAGCAGGAACTATCAGAGAGAAGACACTAATCAAGACCCCAAAAGATGATTCACCTCCCTATAATCATCTATATACGAATCCCTCATCATAGAGATTCGGAGGCGGGAATTTTGTATCTTATAGAGAAGTCCTGTTGGTTTTCTGGTGTATATTCATAGTTTTGGGTGATCTAAGATTTTCTTGAGGTGAAGAAGGGCTTTCTAGCTGGAGGATGATGCTGGGTCAGAACATATGGTTGTAATCCTCTTGCTACTTTTCATCATAATAAAGCTATTCTAGTTTTCCTCCATATTCTTGTGTACTTGTTTATATATGCATTTGTATGGTTAACACACATCTGGTCTTGTGTTATTTATGAATATAGATCTTTGTTTCTTCGATAGTAGTATGTTGTTGTCATTCCACAGGTGCTCTTTGAAGCTGGGCAGACGAAGAAGAAACGGCGAAGCTCTATCAAGAAGGAGAGGAAATCAAGCGCAAGACTAAGGTTGGTCTTCTTGGTTCTTCTCTTTTCTATTTTCATAAAGGAAAACGAAAGTAGACTTTACTTGTTTGTTTCTAAGATAGGCACCCATCTTAGTGGGAATAGCTGCATCCGAGTGGAAACTATTCCCGGTAACAAGTAGCACAAGAGGATGAAGACATAGGATGAGCCAGACAAAGCACGGATTCAGATGTTGACCTAGAACTACGAGTAGCTCCCTCCGCTCATCCCTAGAATTGAGGCTTCCTATGCATGGATTTTTAGGAGTCTAGATGTCATAGTGCGAATGCATAGGATCCCTTCCATCAGAACCCTCAACCAATCCATGAGGAAGAACCAAGTCATGTTGGATGTCAACAAGTACGTAGAGCAGTTGATGCATGAAGCCACCAGCAATGACTTACAACTCAGTGCAGAGAACATGCAAAAGACACACTCAGGATAGTGTTGTGCATGCTTTAGGATGAGCTAGATAGAGGCTTCAAAACCATATACCTGAAAGCCATGGAGGCAAGAGTCCGCTTTGACAAAGACATCACCAAATAGTACGGGGACACAATAGTGCAGTACCAAGCTTGGTATTAGTTCGTCACTGAATACCATCGCAAAGGAGGTTACCAAGTTAGTATTTCCCCAAGACCCCAATTAATGTTGTTTGTCTTGTTAGGTTGACTCAAGCCTATTTCTGTCCCACATGGATATATGTGGAAATTGTATTATTGTAAATATATTGTAAGTGAAATTCTTAGTGTCATTAGTGGAATGTGAACAGTCACTATGTAATGTGAAGAGTCATGACGATAGTCCAAGAGTCAAAGGGGGATGTCAAGCGTCACCCCCCCCCCTTTGTTATATATAGAACCTCATAACTCCTAGTAGAGGCTTTTAGGAGCCAATCTTTTGGCTATGTGTTGCTTAGAGAAGGCTTGGAGAGTATTTTGACGAGCCTTGGCTTCTCCATAGCATAGAGGGAGTGCATCTCATTGGAGGAGCAAGCGGTGTTGATTGTAATGTTCCACTATTGGGGATAGTGTTTGTCAATGGTGTATGTATGGATGGAACTTTCACTTAATAATATAACTGAGCCAACATGTTTTCATGCATATGTTGTTATTGTAGTTGGACTATTCTGGTTGCTTTAGCAATGTATGTTATTTAACTTAAACATTTGTGAACTATTTTATATGAAATTGTAAGAATCTTGTTGAAAACTTGTTGTTGGTTTAACCTGTCACTTTGGATTGTGGACTATTCCGTTTTCCATCTTGTGATGTCATTTAGCTCATGTGTTCCTTTCAGGTTGTGTACTTTACAAGCTTATAAGGGACACACTTCCTTTTCCCCTCCATGTGATAGAACTCCCATGCATCTCACTTGACTTGCTGCAAGGTCACACACTTGCTTTCGACAAAGATATCAAACTTACCTCTACACGTTATCACACTCAAGGCATTGCTTTACTACTCACTATTGGGACTCCTACTCCAAACAATCCAAGGTCTAGTTGGGATTTATTCTTGGGGAGATCCCCTGACATGTTGGCAGGTCCAACACCATCAACAAATACTTAGATTTTTTTTGGAGCACTCTTGGAGGGTGTGGCATACTTGGATTTTTTTAGCAAGAAGGTAAAGGAAGAGCAGGAAAGCACAAGAGGTCATTGGGATCAACAACTATAATGGATTTTTCTTGTGGGTACCAAGTTGCATGTATATTTTCCTCACTAGTTTTGGCATGCATGGCATATGCATGTGGTTTGTTGGTTGTGATCTATCATGGGCATGGAGGATGGCCAAGATTGACAGTGGATTCCCTAGCCTTTCCATTTCCTAGATGGCCATGGTGATTGTGGGTTTTTTCCTTGTTTTGTTTTGGTTGGTTCTCATGTTTCCTTACCTTGGATTGAGTTATTAGTCTAGAAGCCCTGGTTGGACAAATGCTCTAGAAGCCCTATAACAACATGGGTTGAGTTACTAGTCATGGAAGCATTGGTTGTAAAAATTCTCTAGAAGCCCTTGCTGGGTTGAGTTACTCATCCTGGAAGCCTTGGTTGGAAAAACACTCTTGAAGCCTGGTAAAATTTGTGGGTTGAGTTACTAGTCCCGAAAGCCTTGGTTGGAAAAACACTCTAGAAACGCTAGAAGGCATGGGTAGAGCCCAATCTAATGATGGTTTTGTGATGTTTGACCATGAGGTCGAATCATTATTTTATGGGTTGAGGTGGATGGCCTCTGGAAGCCGTGGATGGTTTTGGATTGATGCATTCTATGAGATCCCACATTCATGCTTGGAATATGGCACAGGGGTGAATGAATGAAGATAGATTTGGCTCAGTGATTCTACAGTCAGGTGGAACATGGTAGTCCCATACCAGGTTGGTTTTTGCATGATTAATATGAGGTTATTTCTCCTTGTTATCTCATGAGTATTACACTATTTTATATTTGGATTGTATGGTTGTTGTTTCCTTGGTATTTTTGTTGTTATTATGCTATTTATGAATATGTATTATGACAGTGGCTATCTATGGCCCTCATCATTTTTTTACTTGTATATGAATTAATAATGTATCTATGGCCTAATGGATGAAATTTCAGCTAAATTGATAAGGAAACAATTCCTCATAGTGAACTCAGATAAGTATGAGACCCCTATGCTCAAATATGTTATTTACACCTGTAGATTACATATTCGTGATATGTTTGAATAAATGCATGTCATGGCTAGTAGGGGTCCAGGCAAGGTCTTATTTAAGTAATTTCATTAGTAATATTATTTTGTTGTTATCTTATTTTTCTAAATATGTCATTTTATTTTGGGTAGCGACTTGGGCTCTAGGCCTGAAAAAGTGGCTCAAATCCCGAGGACAATGGCACAACACTGTGCAAAAAATTCCCTAGACGCTAGCTTACATGCCTGTGAGAGAGTCGAGAGGTCCTAGATGTTTCCATGCCCATAGCATGAGACCATCCAAAGGTCTAGTGGTCCAAAATCTCAATGAGACCTAAGGGATGGTTGGCAAAAAGGTTGGATTATTTCGTGAGGGTCTTAATATTGATGTTGAATGTTTGTATGGTGTGTTTCTGTCAATTCCACTTCCTCAACATGACTTAGAAGGTCTAAAAATATCATAGTGGCCTCTCGTCACATGTTTAGCCCAACTGAACGATTTCTTGGGTAGATGTGGGAGGAGGGTGTTACATTATGGATGTGATTTCCATGAAGCTCTCTCCAATCTATGCAAGTTTTCTAAAAAATGACATGTGATGTAATTAGATTAATTGGAATTATTGCATGTATCAAGGACATGGTGTCCCCAGACCTTCCTTAAAGTTTCTAGAGTTAGAATTAGAGGAAATTGTTTTCAATCCAAACTAAAAACACTTGGCAGACATCATCCAAATTTTCTATCATTATGAAATGTAGACAAAATATATTGTGGCCCTAGTTTTCAAATGGAGATATTGGGCCCTCCCCAAAGTGGTTTTGGAAAATATATTTTAGGAGCCAATATCAAATAAGGAAACAACATGTAAATAAATGTGATGTGGGCCAACCTACCCATTGGGTCACTCGGTGTAGTTAGTCACTCCCTTTACTTCACACCAAATATGCGTTGTTCACCATCAATTTATGTGGCTTGTTAAGCTTTTCCACATGCCAGATTGGTTTGGAAGAGGCATGTAAACGTAGAGGGTATGGATATCTCCTTATTGACACCTTTTTGGCATGCATATCTTGAAATCATTGTATTCATTTTGGCCATGCCTCTCACAACATTCTATCAAATGATCTGGGGAGCATACTCTTAATGCGTTAACATGCCAATGCAATTCTTTTCTCCCTCTCAACTAGCAAAAGATTATAGAGAAATAAACATACAGTCAAAAATTTTAATTATGAGGCATCAAGGCCCAAGTGAAAAAAATTAATTATTTTTTGTTCATTCATAATGCAAAAAACATATGGTTACTACACCCTTTTATAGTATTTTAATGCATTGTTCTATTTCCCTGAGTTGAACAATCAAGGCATTAAAATTAGTGAAAATAACAACATAGCTTCTTATTTATGCCTCTATTAAGCTAACCATACTAGTCTTTGGATGCGTAATTTAACAAGCTATTGAAATACTGAAGTGGTTTTCCCTCCCATAAATATGCTCAATGACTAGCATTCCTACTACACTAGAAATATGAGTAAGCATTAATCCCCATTTTCACCCCCAATATAATATACATGAGGAACAATACTTCCATCTACACTAATAACTTGCATACGCTCATCAATTGAGACATACTATGTTTGGCTAACTACATTAATTTTCTCAAGGCCAAGGCATTTTGTAAACATTTCTTATCTTATAGCAATAAGTGTTGTGTCCACCATATGGAAGTGGGTACTCAAGAAATTTGGTAACTAGCCATTTATTGTATGCTTGTCTACATAGTTTTTGAACGTTGTCAGTGCTACTATGTTACTAGATAGGCCACAATCCATTACATATCTATATGATTCCACTTTGGGCTTGTACTTATTTTGGGAATGCAATGAATTCCACTACTACAAACAACATAACAATCTCTCTACAATGAAACCAACATGGGTTTTGTGGGTGAAACTATTGATTTCAAAAATAGATACTCAACCAAAGGATTCTTGTTGAAGAAATGAAGTGTTGCAAACTACATCTACATCACATTCGATGTAAACTCATTTTTAAAACATCTAACATTGCCAACTATAATATTCAATCATTATGTTCCTAAATGGGCGGGGCCATATAACATATCAAGTGGACTGAGGGAGTTAACTCCCTCATAGTATCAATCCCACTTCTTCACCCCCATGAGCATCACTCTATGTATTGAATTTTATATGTACTATTCAAAATCATGCGAAATTTGGTTTGTTGAGACTAATAATCACGGACATGTTCATAGTTTAATGACTTACTCTAAT
The DNA here is from genome assembly GCA_000404065.3 of Pinus taeda. Classification (NCBI taxonomy): domain Eukaryota; kingdom Viridiplantae; phylum Streptophyta; class Pinopsida; order Pinales; family Pinaceae; genus Pinus; species Pinus taeda. The sequence goes on from APFE031269121.1 coordinate 153,468, forward strand.
TAGTTAGTTGATCCCAAAAAAGATATCTAATATGTTACACTGCGAAATCTTGATACTTAAATACATGAATGTTCCATCGAGTCAATGACAAAACCATGGGAGTGGCACTCCAAAGCACCCAATGAACATGAAGTATATCCAGTTCCAACAAATGAGATACATAAATGTTTTATGGAACTCCTCAATCCAATGAGCAAACTCTAGCTACTGTTGTATGACATATATGCATATCCACTACCCAAGCCAACACAGTCAGTCACAAACTAATATAATGTGAATATGTACAATTTTTTATTGTGATATGGCATATTTGGCTCTGCACTCCTGTAAGAGAGAAGCACATGTAGAGGACTCCATAAAATGCAATATGTTAATCACTTGTTCTACTTACCCTCATCGTTATAAGGGATATCAATGGAGAATTCAATTTTATTAAGGAAAACCGCACCATAGTTGGTATTTATACCTCACATCTCAATCATTGAGTTATACAAACTGATCATTGTTAATTAATCCCCACGTAGGCAAAAAATCACCTTTACCAAAGGTTTCTTTGAGAAATTGGTGCTCCTTCACAAATTTAACCCAGCAAAGTTTCCCAAACAGTTTGTAGGCATACTAATGGTAGTTAAAATGGTTGAAATACTTTACTCAACAAACACATAGGCTTTAGCATTTACTAAATAATTTGCAAACATACTCTTAAAAAATTGTGTGCTCTTCCCCTAGTTGGCCCATGTAGGCCTAGTGTTGCAAACTGCACTCTAATACCACTTGTAACATCCCGAACCCTCCTGCTAGGCGATGCCACACACACAAATTTCAACATTTTCAAACATCACCGAAAATATATGCTCATTTTAACCACAACATATAATTTTATGCACTTCGAAGCCATAATTCATAAAAAACATGAAACAACATAATGAAAGACATGAAAATAGAATCAATGATACATTCACATAGAATGCTTCAAGCACTTATCTATTAAAAATTTTCCGGCCGACTGCAAACTTCAGAAGTTCCTCCTAGCTATAGACTTTTTTGCCCCAATTTTCTTAACAGATGGTCACCACCGAACTAGGGCCATGACTCCACTCAACATTGGCTTCTTGAGAAGGCACAAGCCTCATATTAAATGTAATAGGGCCAAGGTACCAAACCTAGTAGCCTCCAACCAATAGGCTCACATTCCCCATTAGCTCACACCCAAGTGGTGCACACCCTTCTCTTCACTTGCAGTTCATCATGTTTTGCCACCACCCTCAAGGCATCTTATTTAGCTGGAAAGAAATGTTTGGAGTCCTACAACTCTAGGAGTTCCCACTACGCTCACAAATCTTCAAGTACCCTCTAGGCCCTCACATGACCAAGACACCAAACCTGGAAATATCTAACCAAAAGGATCACATCCCCCATCATCCACACCCAATTACACACCCTTCTATGCATTTGTAATCTTTTGGGTTATATCACTACTTCCAAGGTGCCTCACTTGGTCGTCTAGATATGTATAGAGCCATGCAGCTCCAAGAGTTCCTATTTCCCTGATAGGTCTCTAATTACCCTCCAGACCCTCATCCAAGGACAATTGTCCCTCCTATTGATGATCCACTAAATAGGGGAGAACACCTTTTTATAGACATGTTTCCCCTTTTTATTATAATAATATTATATTATAATATTGTAATATAATTTCTCATCATGACACATTTTTTCTATCATGGAGTTGTAGCCTCCCATACTCTTTTCATCCTTGGTTCCACAGAAAATAATATGTCGGATAAATATCAATTCATCTAGGCTCACTTTCTCAATCATCCCATAGGCTCTCTAGACTTCAACTTATGAATATGTTGGCCCACTAGCTTAATGCATCATATATACATACACAAGAACACATGCTTCAATGGAACTTGGCTCACCAACCTAATAATATGAGTCCTAGAACCCATTACATAGAAACATTGACCTTAAACATATTAGTAACTTGGATTTCTAATCTAATATATCTATACATATAGAAATGTGTAGGCCTTGATAGAATTTCAACTTGCCAACCTATTCTACATTTTGATTCACCAACGTATTCCACATTCTATCTCACTAACATAAGTGTTACATGTACATGTATATATACAATTTGAGGTCCATTTCAATTTACATTTTCTGGTAGCAGTTACTGGAGTGTAAACAAGAAGAGAAATTAGGTGGAACCCGTAGTGTATTGAACTTGGGAAGAGTTGATCGTGTTTCCAAGGTTGCATTGGAAATGTAGCTGGACAAGCACACCCTATTGGAGGCACTTGAGGATGACTCGTTGGGAATTTTTTTGGTGGACAAGCCCATGATGAAGGAGATTCATAGCTATGTAAGGACGAAAGTGTGTATCACTTTTAAGAGTATGAAGAAAATCCAAGTAGAGGACGCATAATGATAACGAAGATGTAGACGAATAACATGGGTTAGAGATATAAGGAGAGAGAGGTAAAGTAGCGGGAAAGGCTAGGAAGAGATATGGATCAGAAAATATAGAGATGTAGGGAAAGCGTGATCATATGGATGAGAAAATGGAGATGGATTTAATGGCATTTGAGGTAAATGAAGGAGATAGTGTGTGATGATAGCCACAATCATGTGATAACACTAGCGATGTGTGAACACACTAAGGGTTTTTTGGTCTGACTTATGAATTCCTTCTATAGGCAAGTGTATTCCTAATGAAGTTGTAAGACCTATTGTTGGGGCATGCATGTTGCACAGGATAAATTTATGACTCAAGTTGTCGAACGAACTAGTCAGATAGGTATGAGGGTGGTAGGTGTGAAATTTCCATGAATTGCAACTACTAGAAATTTATCTCCTAACTTATGCATTTTATTTGTCTAATGTTAATTATTAATAATGGAAAATATCAATAAACTCACACTCTAATTCTTTACAGATAAAAATGTTGTGGAATATAAAATGTTGGAATTGAGACAATAATGCACACACACACAATGTATAACACCACTATTTCTGGACAATCATCCCTGGAAAAACCTTGAAGGGAAAACCAATTCAACAGATGAGGGTTTTATTATTAATAATCTTCAACAATTCCATAATACAATGATATTCTTGCCTAACACTAAGAAAGCTCCAGAAAATTTTCTCCATTATTCCAATTAGCAAATCAATCTGGAAACTCATTATTTCCTTTGCAAAAACTAACTCAAATTCCTCGAGTAATTCACACTCCCTCCTTCTCTATGCATTGGCAACTGGAAATCTACACTAGCTCAATTGGAACTCGAGCTGCTACTAGAAAGTTGTTTCTACAATCCCTTCATTCACCTATGACTCGAACTAGGTAACTCAATATTCCTCTAGAACCTATTTTCAACAACTGGAAATCAATCTGTGCACTAGATGATTCACGCCTCCTAGTACGACATTTATGTATAATAAAATTTTCCTTTCCCTAAATTTGAGAATACTATAAATCTCTGTGGAAATATCCTCTGGAAATATTCTCTCAATTGTTTTCTAAAACATCATTGTTCGATGTCTCCCTAGCTTCAATTGTGCCCTTGCTAAATTACTACAACTGGGTACTTGAACTACTCCATGATTAATTATCTTGTGTGTCTTCTCCAAACCGCATTGACTTTCTCTTATAATCTTATGTTGGAAAACCAAAAACCATGTTCACATCTCAATCGATAGCTAATATCATCTTGACTCCATCAATTCAAATTTCTAGAAGTCTCTAGAGAAAAATTGATTTCCCTCAATTAATCCAATTCAATTAACCTGTTTTCCTAAGTTAGAATTAGGAGATATTTAATTATTGGTCAATTAATCTAACTAAGATGTTTCTAATTCTTTTCTGACAAAAACTAGAACACGTGTTCATTGCAACCAAAAACTAACACACCTTATTAAGGAAGGTGTTCTCCACTACTCCCATTTTCTCTTTGAAGAATATAAACTTGGACCTTCCCAAAGCCTTTGTGAGTATATCAACAACTTGTTGATCAATGGGAACATGTTGTAGCCGAACTAATGCATGATTCACACAATCTCTGATGAATTGGTACCATATGTCGATATGTTTTGATCTATTATGGAACACTGGATTTTCAAAGAGCTTGATGAAACTTTGATTATCATAGTAGATATTTTTTGAATCCATCCTTTGACCAAGTAAACTCACAAGAATCTTTTGAATCCAGATAACTTCGCGTGTGACCATGCTAGCTACCATGTAATCAACTTATGCAAAACTCAATGCCATGGAGAATGCCTCAACCCATACTCAATTGTTCCATGCAAGTACCTCAAAATGTATCTCATTGTTGTCCATGTTGGGTTGTGTTATATCCTTTCCATGACTAGCCCACGTAGTTAACCGGAAGGCTAGAAGGGGGGCATAGCCCCCCCTTTTCGTTGTGCCTATTGCGTAGCAGGGGGAGTCATAGGGGCTTTGAGGGGTGCAGGTAACCCCACTCTATGGGGTCTGGGGCAGCAACCCAGAAAATTTTGGTTTTGGACCCCATGTTAGGTTGGGCGGACCTACCTATGGTTTTGTGCATGATTTTCGCACATGGTTTTGGATGCGATGGTTTTCGGTCCATGGTTTTGGACGTGATGGTTTTTGGTCCATGGTTTTGGACGCGATGGTTTTCGGTCCATGGTATTGGATGCTTTGGCATTTATAAATATGTATTGTAACATTGAAAGGAACATAATGAAAAATCAAGCTGGTAGTCCCAGTTTTGGGATCCAGGGGAAATCTCTGTGTATATTTGTTTTACGTGTTATGCTCTTGCATTGTTTATTTCTTTGTTTTAGAATTCATATGCAGGTAATTTATGTATGGGGTTAAAACCTACATTTGGTATCAAAGCTGTTTGGATTCAAGGGGACGCCTTTGTTGCTGAGGGGTTTTGCTCAGGCCTGTGGTAGACCCTGTTTAGTGGGAGATCTGTGAGATCAATTTTGGTAGTGAAAGAAGATGGCGAGTAGTGCAAAGATAAAGATCGAGAAATTTAATAGTCAGAGTTTTGAGTTGTGGAAACTCAAAATGGAGGATCTGTTGGTGGATAAAGATCAATGGATCATGGTAGATCCGAGTACTAAACCAATGGGAGTGTTCGATGAAGAATGGAAGAAGTTGGATTGGAAGGAAAAGAGCACAATACGATTATGTGTCTTAGATTCAGTATTGCTAAATGTATCAGGGGAAGCTATGGCAAAGGCTTTGTGGGATGAGTTAGGGACTTTGTACCAATCTAAGTCTCTAGTGAATAAATTGTTCCTACGGAAAAAGCTGTATAACCTGAGGATGAATGTTGGAGACTCGGTGATAGATAATTTGAATGCATTTAATACTGTGATAAGTTAGTTAGCATCTACTGATATTAAAATTTCAGATGAAGATAAGTGCATCAGTTTGTTGTGTTCTCTACCAGATTCGTGGGATAGTCTGGTTATTGCAATAAGTAGCAATGCAACTTCCTTGCATTTTGATGAAATAGTCTCATCCTTGCTGATAGAGGAGATGAAATGGAAAAATATGGAGAGCCAGAATGGTGATTCCTTGTCTATATGAGAATGGTCCCAGAACAGAAACAAAAATAAGTCATTGAGTGGGAGAACTAAATCTAGAGGGAGATCTAAATCTCCAGGAAAACCTGTAAAGGTGGTGTGCTAGAAATGTGGAAAGTAAGGGCACTACAAAAGGGACTATAAATCTAAAGCTCCTGATAAAGGAAAGGTATCTAATGATGCTCCTTCTGCAGAGTTGAAAACAACCTCAAATGAAGGTGGGGATGTGTACTTGGCTTCTTCAAGTACACATGTAGATCATGAGGCATGGTTGATTGACTCAGGGGCATCCTTTCACATCACTCCCCATAAAGAGTGGTTTTGCGAGTATGAGAAATACGATGGTGGTGATGTCTTCTTAGAGGATGATAGGAAGGCTAGAATCATTGGTCATGGAAAAGTAAAGTTGAAGGGTTAGAACACTTCTAGGTGTTCTGCATATTCCCACATTAGCCATAAATATGATTTCTATAAGCAAGTTGGATGATGCAGGTGTAAAAATAGTGTTCGAGAAGGATACCTGCAAGATGGTTTGGGGAGCATTAGTATTGATGCGGGGAGTTCGGATTGGAACTCTGTACAAGCTGCAAGGTAGCATGGTTGTTGATGGGTGCAACAGTTCTGTGGTTCCTAAAAGTGGAGCAGAAAATCTAGTGGTCTCTGGAGAGAAGACCATGATGTGGCATCAAAGGCTTGGACATATTGGAGAGAAGGGCCTTCGAATACTTCATGGTAAAGGTATGGTAGAAGGTATGAGTAATAGCCCTCTAGATTTTGATTTTATGAAAATTGTGTACATGGAAAGCTGAATCAGGTGAGTTTCCCCTTTGGTGGTAAGAGGGAAAAACAGATATTAGAGCTTGTGCAGAATGATGTGTTTGGACCTGTGAAAGTTCCATCACTGGGTAAGTATGTGTACTATGTATCATTTATAGATGACTTCTCAAGGAATATATGGAAATATTTCCTTAAGAAGAAATTTGAAGTATTTGATAGGTTTAAAGAATTTAAGGCTCTGGTGGAAAACCAGACATAGAAGAAGATAAAAGTGTTGAGGACAGAGAATGGTGGAGAGTTTTGCAGTAAGGAATTTGAAGAATTCTGTAAGAAGTGTGGTATGGCATGGTAGAAGACTACTCCATATACACCTCAGCAAAACAGAGTTGCAGAAAGAATGAACAAGACGTTGATGGAAAGGGCAAGAAGCATGCTCAGTGGTGTCGGGTTAGGATAGGAATTCTGGGCAGCGGCAGTGGAGACTACATGTTACCTAGTCAACAGGTCATCTTCATCAGCATTGGAGGATAAGACTCCACAAGAGGTATGGACTAGTAAAAAACTCTCTCTTTCGCATCTGAGGGTATTTGGATGTGATGCATATGTACATGTTCCAAAGAAGAAAAGAACAAAGTTGGATAGAAAATATGAAAAGTGCATCTTTATTGGGTATAAGGATGGTTTAAGGGGTTATAAGATTTGGAACCCAGTAACAAGGAAGGTTGTGTACAATCGAGATGTGGTGTTCAGAGATGTGAAATATGTTATTAAACATGAAGTCCAACCAAAGGAACCTGAGAAGATAGAGTTTGAGATAAAGGAGGAAGAATCAGACTCTACAGCAGAGGAGAAATCAAAAGATGAAGAGCCACAAAATCTAGGTGTGAGAAGATCAGTTCGAGAAAGAAGGCAGCTAGAAAGGTATAGTCCATCTGCTTTTTGTTCAAATTTTGCTTTATCTATTACTGACGATGATCCCAGAACTGTGAAGGAAGTAGTAGATTCAGAGGATGGAAAACTCTTGAAAGAAGCCATGGTTGATGAAATGGCATCTTTGCACAAAAATGAGGCTTGGGATCTAGTGGAGTTGTCGGTTGGAAGGAACCCCATTGGCAGCAAATGGGTGTTCAAGAAGAGACAAATGCAGAAGGAAAGGTGGAGAAATATAATGCTCCGTTGGTAGTAAAAGATTATTCCCGGGTGCCGGGAATTGATTTTGGTGATATTTTCTCTCCTATTACCAAGGTAACTTCTATTAGATTACTTTTATCTGTTGTTGCTGCTTTTCATTTTGAGGTAGAACAAATGGATGTAAAGACAACATTTATTCACAGTGATCTGGAAGAGGAGATCTAAGCAACCTGAAGGCTTTGCAGTGAAGGGTAAGAAAGAACTGGCATGCAAGTTAAACAAGTCTCTGTATGGGTTAAAACAGTCACCAAGGATGTGGTATCAGAAATTTGATACAAATATACAGGGACTTGGCTTCACCAAAAGCAAAGCAAATCATTGTGTATATTTTAAATTAATTGGTGACCATGTTATTTATCTAGTCTTGTATGTGGATGATATGTTGCTAGTTGGAAATGACAAAGAAATTATCCAGGATTTGAAGACCCATTTTTCCTCCAAATTCGACATGAAATACGTTGGTGCTGCAAACTATATTTTGGGCATGGAAATTAAAAGAGATCGGATAAAGAGGAAGCTCTGGTTAAACCAAAGGCAGTATGTTGAGACAATATTATAGAGGTTTAATATGCAGGATAGTAAACCGGTGAAGGTTCCTATTCCTATAGGTGTAAAGTTATCTACTAAACAATGTCCGAAGACACAAGAAGAGGAAGAGGACATGTCCCGTCTTCCATATGCAAGTGCAGTTGGTAGCCTGATGTATGCGATGGTCTATACTAGACCAGACATTGCACATGCAATGGGAGTATTGAACAGGTTTATGTCAAAACCAAGGGAGGAGCATTGGACAACAGTGAAGTGGGTTTGCAGGTATTTGCGTGGCACTAGTGATTGTGGTTTGTGTTACCAAGGAAGACCAGGATTGGATAGCGTGTTGGATATCCATGGCATTGTTGATCTAGACTGGGCTGGAGATCTGGATCAGAGAATATCTACAAGTGGGTATGTGTTTAACCTATTTGGAGGTGTAGTGAGTTGGATGAGTAAGAAACAATCTGTAGTGGCACTATCAACTGCAAAGGTAGAATACATGGCAACCACTCATGCAAGGAAGGAAGCAGTTTGGTTGCAGAGATTGTGTTCAAATATGGGGTTAGTACAGGGAGCTATAAGGATAGACTGTGACAACCAAAGTGTAATTTTCTTTGCAAAGAACATTGCATATCATTCAAAGATAAATCACATTGATTTTCAGTATCACTTTGTGAGGGATATGATAGAAGACAAAAAGGTGTTGTTGGTAAAGGTGGACACTTTGAAGAATACTACAAATGCATTGACAAAATCAGTGAGCTCTGACAAGTTCTCTTGGTGTAGAGAAACAATGGGCATTACACGGTTGGATAAATGACTAAGCTCTCTTATGGCCCCTTGTGGAAAGAAAACAACAAGTGGGAGAATGTTGGGTTGTGTTATATTCTTTCCATGACTAGCCCACATAGTTAACCAGGGGGTTAGAAGGGGGGCGGAGCCCCCCCTTCATTTTGCCGATTGTGTAGCAGGGGGGAGTCACAAGGGGTTTGAGGGTTATCGGTAACCCCACTCTATGGGGTCTGGGGTAGCGCCCAGGAAAATTTTGGTTTTGGACGTTATGTTAGGTTGGGCAGACCTACCTATGGTTTCGTGCATGATTTTCACACATGGTTTTGGATGCGATGGTTTTCGGTCCATGGTATTGGATGCTTCGGCATGTATAAATATGTATTGTAACATTGAAAGGAACGTAATGAAAAATCAAGCTGGTAGTCCTAGTTTTGGGATTCAAGGGAAAATCTCTGTGTATATGTATTTTATGTTTTATGCTCTCACATTGTTTATTTTCTGTGTTTTAGAATTCGTATGAAGGTAATTTTTGTACGGGATTAAAACCTACAGTCCAGTGCACCCTCTTCGGTTCCACCATAAACTTACTAAAGGTGTTGACCTTGAAATATATGTCTAGCCTTATATTGACCAGATACATGAGAAAACCGATGAGTTGTCTATATAAGGTTGTGTCCACATTTTCATCCTCTGGTGCATCTCTCTTCCTCTAGTTAGTAATCATAGGCATGGACATGAATCTACATTCCTACATCCTGAACCTCTTTAGTATTTCCATATTATATCTCCCTTTCCCAAGGAATATATCCCCATATGTCTTCCATACCTCTAGGCCTAGGAAATAATTCATTAGCCCCAAATCCTTCATCTCAAATTTTGTTGTCAGGTTCCTCTTACAGACCTCTATGAGTGTTTATGACCCTATCAAGAAGATATCATCCACATACAACAGTAGGATGAGTGTCTCACCATCTACCATCACATAGTAAAGGTCAAAATCCACTTCGCTCTTCACAAATCCCATCTACCACAAGTAGTTATCAATCTGACCATACCATGCCCTGGTAGCCTATTTGAGCTTGTACAATGCTCTCTTCATCCTGCACATGTGTGTGGCTCTCTTATGCTGTGAATTCCTCTCACTATTCATTGTATACCTCCTCTTCTATCACCCCATTCGAGAATGTTGTTTTGATGTCCATCGAATGAATCTTCCATCCCATATGCAATGTTAGAGATATTATTGATTGGATGGAAGTATATCTAACCACTAGTGCAAGGGTCTCCTCATTTTCTACACCTTCCTTTTGTACATACCCCTTGGCCATGAACCTAGCCTTATACTTCTCTACACTGCCATCTATAGCATTCTTGATATTGTAGAACCATATGGAGCTCACTACTAACCTATCCATAAGCCTAGGCATGACCCCCCATAAATCATTAGTCGTGATGGAGTTGTACTCCTCCACCATGGCATCCCACCACACCTAATGTTATGCATCCTCCTCATACTTGGAAGGCTCTTTGTTGATGAATTTTATCACCAAAACCTTGTACTTGTCTAGTTGTCTGTGCTCCCTCTTTCCCTTCCTAGGAGTCCCCATAGAATCCTATGCATCCTTTAGTGTTTGACAAACTTCTTTGTTGGTTCTACCACTAGTGGTAGGTGGTTCAACTAGCTCCTCTTCTTACCTTTGTTTCTTCGTTTGTTGCAAACTCGTTGGATCCCCTATACCTAAGATAGTGCTCATAATAGTAATTGTACTAGTACTTTTCTAACCCTGTGACTATCCCTACGATTGTCCCTACTATTGGACTAATGTAGCTTATGTTGGCTTATTCTGACCACCTTCTCACAACTCGCGAGATCTCCTTAGGGCCTTCTCCTCCATGAAATTTACCTTCCATCTCACTATGATACTCCAAATGCTTGGAATATAGATCTTGTATGGCTTAGAAGTTTCATTGTACCCAATGAAATAGCCCTTCTTTGCAGTCTGATCTAACTTAGCATGTTTCTCATATGGCACATGGTTGTAATATATACTACCAAATATTCTAAAGTGATCAACCTTTGTTTCTTCCCTATGAAGACCTCCTCTGGTGTTATTTTCCCTGACACTCTATGAGGAACCCTATTTTCTATGTACATCGTTGTGTTAAATGCCTTTTCCCATAGAAACTTGGGCATGTATTGATCATATAACTTAGATTTTCTTACCCCAAATATAGAGTTATTCATTGGCTTTGCTAGTCCTTTATGATGTGGACTTTATGGAGCTATCCATTACCTCCTGATTCCCTCCTTCACACAGGACCCCATGAAGTCATTGTTTGCATACTCTCATCCATTGTCTATACGAAGCACCTTGATATTTTTCCCTATCAAGTTATCCAAAAGAACCTTAAACTCTTGGAAGCAACTAAATATCTCATCCTTGGTCTTTAGAAAGTATATCCAGGTCTTTCTGGAGTATTCATATATGAAGGTAATGAAATACTCATACCCTCTATGAGATATGATGGGCATGGAGCCACAAATTTTTGAATGTACAAGTTGCAACACACCATCTGATCTGTTGCCACTTCTTGGGAATGTTTCCTTAGCAAATTTCCCAAACACGCACCCACTACACAAATCATCATGTTCCATCCTCAATTTTGGAACACCTGACACTATCTCCTTGATCATCTTAAGTGCTCCATGGTGTAAATGTCACATTCTTCTATGCCACAATTCAGCCAAGTCTCTCACACTGCTACTAGTGTTGCTAACTATTGCCTTTGGAGAATCGAGATGTAACTTATATAATTTGTTTCTTCCAACCTCAATATGCTTCAACTTCCTCAAATTCTAGTGCTTTATAAATGCCTTCTTCCCTAAAAAGTAGACATCATATCCCTTGTCCTGTAGTTCCAAAACTGAAATTTGGTTCATGCCCAAACCTAGCACATGCAACAGATATGTAACACTACTGCTTTCTCCTAACTACCTCTGAATTTCAATGGCACCTCTCCCAATTGGAATACATTTTGTTTTGTTTCTCATCTAAATCTAGAATTCCATCTCCTCCTTGTAACTAGAGAAGTACTCTCTAGCTCATGTCATGTGCGTTAACACACCACTGTCTAATATGTACCAAACTCCCTTTGAAGTCGAGCTAGAGAGGAAAACTATCTAAGTGAATTAATATTCCAACCTAGAAGACAAATCCAAATTATCCCGGTCTCTAAATATTTCTTCAACAATATATGAAAAATATACGAAATCAAATAACTAGAGAAATTAATAAACTGGCTTTTGAAACCCTTGTGTGTTTTCCCTTCCTTAACCTATGCTAATCTACTACTGAAAAACCCTTTTGTTGCAAATATATGCGCTATATATGCTCTTTGAAATTTAAATTTACCTTCGGAAAGCCTTTCTAACATCCTCATTGCATGTTGCTATTCACTAAGACAACCACTATTCCTTCAGATCACCTTCCTAGAATAGAAATGAAATTGTTGCCTCTGCAATTTGCACTACCTAGATGGCCTACACAAATATTCTCTTTCATGCTTAAATCTCCCTATGATCTACGCCAATCCCACTCTATAGATTCTTTGATCTAATATGCTCTGGTATCATGTGAAATTTCGATGAGCTGCAACTACTGGAAATTATCTCCTAACTTATGCAGTTTATTTTCCATATGTTAATTATTAACGAAGAATATTAATAAACTCACACTACACTTGTTCATAAATAAAAACATTGTGGAATATAAAATACTAGAACTCATAAAATAATGCACACACACAAAATAATATGACACTGTTATTTTTGGACAATTGACCCTAGAGAAACCCTGAAGGGAAAACCAATTCAGTAGATGATAGTTTTATTATTATTAATCTTCTGCAATTCGAGAGTACAATGATATGGTTTCCTAACATTTTCAAAGATATGGAAAATTTTCTCCACTACTCCAACTGGAAAATTGATCTGGAAACTAACTGTTTCCTCTACAAAAACTAGCTTGGCCTCCTCCAGTAATTTGCACTCCCTCCTCTACGCATTAGCAATTGGAAATGTGCACTAGGTCAATTGGAATGCAAGCAACTCCTAGAAATTTGTTCCTGCAACCCCTTTGTTTTTTTTTGCAAATTTCACTAGGAAACTCACTCTTCCTCTGGAACCTATCTATGGCAACTAGAAATCAATATGCTACCTATATCTCCACACTGGATGATTCACACCTCCTAGTATGGCTTTTCTACAAAATAATTTTGGACTTTCTCTAAATCTAAGAATACTAAAAATATCTATGGAAATCTCCCCTATAAATATTCTCTCAAATTTATATTGAAACCTCATTGCTCAATTTCTCCCTAGCTTCAACTACATCCTTGTTGATTCATTACAACTGGGTAGTCAAATTGATATGTGATCAATTGTCTTGTGTGTCTTCTCCAAACCCATCAACTTGCTCTTATAATATTCTTTTGGGAAACCAATTTCCATTATAAAATATCAATCGACGGATAAGATCATATTAAATCCATCAATTAACTTTTCTAAAAGTCTCTAGAGAAAAATTGATTTCCCTCAATTAATTCAATTCTATTAACCATTTTTCATAAGTTAGAATTAGGAAATATTTAATTATTGGTTAATTAATCTAAATTAAGATGTTTTTATGGATTTTCAAATGAAACATTTTATTTTTTTTGGATATCTCATGCTCATTAACCTCATAGACACCATAAAGACTAAAACACTTGTCTGTTGCTACCAAAAACTAACAAGGTTTACTCATACACTAGTTTGAGGTAGGTTGTTGTAAGATCTTAAGACTTTGATCAAGCAGACATGTAGTGTAGTGACAAATGGAATTATCATGTTGTGGAATGAAAAAATTGGATAGGTACCAAGGTGGCAGGTGTACTAGTATCCTAGCCCGAGGGGTGAATGTGAGAATGTGAAATGATTAATGAGCCATGTATATGAAAAGGTGTCCAAGATAACTAGCATATACATCATTTAGTTACCCATGTACTCTGGTAGATGGTGAAAATGTTATATGGACTTTAACAAAGTTATTGGGACTAGGTTAATCTCCCCATGTTAAGTTTAAGCATGGGATTATTAAGGTAGTTTAGGTAAACTTGACTCGATCAAGTTACCAATAGTTTTCAAGCTCCAGGTTTATGATAAATCATAGCATTGACCCATGGTATTTATCTAGAATATCATATTTTAAGGGAAAAATAATCCAGGTAAATGTATGATATTTGGCCATTGGGATATGAAGCAACGATGTCTTTAGACACCACCACTTGTCTCGATTTTGTGATCCTAACACAATGTAATGGTAGAAAGATATTAAAAAATAGAGCTAAAAGCTAGGCTAGATTTATAACCTATCATTCCACTATGGAAAATATTTTTATGCTTAGGGTCTAATATTTTTATGCTTAGAGTCATCTCCTAGGGTTAATTTTTTTATTCTTAGGGTTTCCTTATTGAATCTTCATGATAAAAAGGCCTATAAGCCTCATTGTAATACATTTCAAGAAGGTGCATAACTATCACATCTCTTCTTAGAGAAGCTACCACGTTTCAAGCCAATTTTCTTTCATTCTACTTGTATATAATTTTCAACATTTTCCATTATTTAATTAGAGTCATGTTTTGTTGTATCTTTGTGTTTTTTGGTTAGTAATATATATTTCATTCTGCTCTCTTCATAAAATTGAATCAGTGGTATCAGAGCCTTCTACTGTTTCTTTATCTTTTTGTGCATGTCCCCATTGAGTTCAAGGCATAAGGGGTTGGGACTCAAACTGGTTGAGCCCTTGCAAGATCATCCTACTATCCCTAATGGTCTCCCATGGAAAAAGAAAAGAAAGATGAGGGAGCAGTAGATCCTATTAAATTATCACTCGAAGAAACGCTTGAGTGACAAAGGAATGAAATGATGTATAATTTTTCCTAGATCCTTCGATAGATGCTAATAAATGACGTATCTACATCAAGTGGCCAATTTGGAAGTGTTTCCCCGTCTAAGGTACAAGTTAATTTTGATATTCCTATATTTGAAGGTCAGATAAATGCAAATTCTCTAGACAACTAGTTAAATCTACTAGAAGGGTATTTTTTGGTCCATAATTTGTCCGACAAAGAAAAGATTACCTTTTCACTCCTTAAGGTCACTCCTCATGTCAACAATTGGTGGAAAACTTAGTGTGAGCAAAGGTCCATTGAGGAATCCCCACTATTTGTAGTTGTATCCACTTGGAACTCTTTTAGAGATGTTGTTAAGGAACAATATTACCTTGTTGGAAGTTATGAAGACTAGTACATAAGGTAGACCACACTACACTAGGAAAGGGACCAAGAAATGTCAAAGTTCACAAATATATTTCATACCTTGTGCACGAAGCTGGGTATCAAATGATATGAGTGACATCTAGTGCTCAAGTATCATGTTTGTCTGCATAGGTACATATAGAAAAACATGGACTTCCTAATCATCTCCTTCATAGACATCTCCTCATTTGGTACAACATACCAATATGATGTCAAATTTGAGCATAAATTTAAATAGAAGAAGTGAGACTTTGGATTTGCTAACCCTTCAAAACAAAATAAGGGAAAATGAATCCCCCAAACCACAGAATAAAGGAAAAATCTAGGAAAAACCACCCTAAGACAACCCATAAAAGCCACAAACAAAGAATGGTACTAGGAATAATAAAAAATAAATGAGAAAGTGGTGTGATTTCCACTAGCACCCCACTCATAACACCAAAAAATGCCACACAAAGAAGTCGCGAGTGGTTGAGATAAAATATTTAGAATTAGACATAGGTTTTGACTTTGAACCAAACAAGGACAAGGGAAAACACATCATTGATGTGAAAGCTAGTGCCACCATTACCACTACCAAGGTCTAACAAAGTGAGACTAAATATTTAGAGGAAGGTGAGCGGCTCTTCCACTCACAAATGTGGGTTAAGGGTGCTCCACTACAGGAGTGAAAAGAACCTCATCGTAGTAGTGGTAGTAAAGTAGTTAGGCATATAAAAAGTTCCACACCCATAACCATACACCATTGGCTGGCTTCGCCCAGGCCTAGTGATGAGCCCCAGAAATGGGTAATTATATGGGCTCATTTATCCTCCTAATTCGAATTAATACACCATTATCATTAGTTTATTGCATGTTTTTTATTATATTTATGCTAATAGAGTGAATTGGGTTAGTCATTATACCAAAAAGTCTAATGTGTGCTTTATGCAGATTTTTGGTCAATTTTGAGACAAAATCAAAGGTTTAATGAGCACTTGGTAGCCAAATTCGTGGAAGAACAAGGGAGAGGATTTGTAGGAAGGTGTCCCCTTCATTTATGAGCCCTTACCTCGAATTCTCCATCAAAAACTCGAAGCACAAGGAGCAGCCAAGCAAGTCAAGTAGGACTGTTGTTATCTTCAGTTCTAGGAAGCCGAGTTGCTTGATTTTAGGAGAACTGTTGGAGGTCTCCATTTGTATAAATAAGAAGGCTTAGGGCCTCAGTTTAGTTAGTAAAAATTTATTTAGATTATAGTTAGATTTTAGTTAGTAGGTTAGTCATTTTGTTAGTCTATTTTCGCACTTTTCCTTGCAGACAGTTTTTGGGATGCAACTATTATTTTTTGATCAATAAAGATGAATCCAGCTTTGCACCAGCTCTAATATTTCTCAGGAGGTTGTAGCTCTTGGGGTTGGGCCCCACCCAAGTGCCAGTAGCTCCTTTGTGTACCTTTGTGTGTCTTTTTTGCATTCATAGAATAATTTTTGTTATTTAGGTTAGAATCTTGCTTTGTTACTTAGGTTGTTTTTAAAGATTAAAATAGCTTTTCATGCTTCAGGTTGATTTGACAGTTTGGTAACATAAAATATCTGCAAAAAGGCCATCAAGCAATCCTTTATCTCATCTCTCCCTCCTTGGGACCATGAGCTGAGACCAAGGCATACTTGCTGCCACAAAAACATTGTTTTTGCCTCTTCATGCAATTGCTAGTGTTAGATTTTTAGTTAGGAAGGTTGATACCAGATGTACTTGCATGTTTGGAATTTGTTCTTGCTTAGTTTCCATAGTTATATTGCATTATTTTCTACCAATAAACTTCTTCTCATCATGTTTCTGGTTTTTAGGTCAAATTAGGTCAAAATAGCTAGATCTTTGGTTTTCCTAGTCTTTGTTTGATCAGTTTTGGAAAATAGTGTGCAGAACACCTATGATACCTCCCTGCCTATGCTTCCTCCATCATACAACCTGATCCAACCCCTAATCCAAGATTTCTTCACTTCATTTGCCACACTTTCCCACTTTGCCCTAATTCCTACATTCTTGTGCAGCTCCGCTCCCTCCATCCTTGAATAAATCCAACCACCCTAATCACTCCTTAGCTTCATTAACCATGTCCTAGACCCCTTCAAAACCTCATCTATCCTCCATTTCCACTTTCCCACCATTTTTCCACCATCAACCCTCCAAAATCCTCTTTCGGATCTTCCTGTAGAACATCCTGTAGAACCCCTGTAGACTTCCTATAGAAGTTCATGTGAGCAGTTTCTCAAGATTTGAACATTGTGAAACTCTTTGGAAGGGTGCTAGGGACCCCTTAGGACCTTTTCTCACCTTCCCAACCTCCTGCAAGGGCCTACTCCATTTCCTTTTGCCAATTAACCTCTGCACAGTCAAAAATCGTTAAAGCACATGCATAATAATTCTGCAAAATTACTCAAAAATACAAAAAGATGATTTTTCCATATTTTAATTTAGAAGTAGCTTAGTCACATGCATTTCACCTTTCCAAGAGTCAATGGCATCCATTTACACAACTTTCATCTCTTTTCTTGCACCAGTAGGGTTAGTTAGTAAAACTAGGGTTTGCTAGGGTTTGCATATCCTTTCAGCTTTTTGCTTCTTTATGCAAGTAGACTAGCCTCTTTTGAGTTAGATTTCATCCATCACAGTTAAAAGCTTCGTCTAAGAACTCATAGAAGTTGGCTTAAGCTCCTAGTGGACTTGTGCCAGCTGATCAAGTGACAGCCTGTGGTAAGAGCTAGTACTTGTGCATATAGCACCGTCGCTTCCAAGTTTGTTACGAACTACTGGGTTGCCAAAAGTAAGAAGGGAGTCCCAGGAGTTGCAGCAGCATTGCTGCAATACTGGAGCCCACCACCTAGATATCTGCATCAACAAATAATGTTGCCTACCCCTACATCATCAAGCCTCATTAGAGGAAATTTCAGCCTAAAAGTGCCCATGAAATTTTCATGTAAATTCCATGTCATAATATGTAAACCAATCAAAATACTTTGAATTTAAAAATAAGTACATGTAAATATTTTTTGAGGGAAAATAAAAAACTAATTTTTTTTTTTAATTGTATTTTTGTCTTATCTCCTTATAGGTTTACTAAGATTTCAAGTGTATATACTCGTTGCATGCGGAACTAAATTCCACATCCAATGAGTACCCATTATGCATACTTTTGAGAAAGTCCACATTGATAAAAAATGAAGATACATTAAAAAAGCGTGTTCAACACACTTTTTTAGTGTATCTTCTTTTCTTATCAATGTGGTTCTTCTCAAAATTAAGCATAACGGGTACTCGTTGGATCTGGAATGTAATTCTACATCCAATGAGTTTCTACACTTGAAATCTAAGTATACCTATAAGGAGATAAGCCAAAAATACAATTAGAAAAAACAATTTTCTTCTTTTCCCTCCAAACTTCATAACTCGTATTTTATTATTTTAACTATTATTTTATCATTTTTCCATAGAACACCACTTTTGGGTTGAAATTTCATCTAATGTTTATAGATGAGGTATTGCGTGATGTTACTTCCCTTTAAGTTTGTGATGTTTTATTAGGCCAACCATATTTGTGGAAGCAACATGCTATGTATGAATGTAGACCTCATATTTTTATTATAACTTTGGGTAGTTAGATATATATAATACTAGAAGTAGCCCCACCTAGTGCCATTTCTTTGATCTATATTAAGAAATGGGAATATTGTGGCCACATCCATGGCCTCCACATAGGGATCCTCTAAAAAACAATTACAAGTGAATAATATCATGGAAAAGTATAGAGATATATTATCCTCACCCATTGGAGTACCTTTTCATTATATAGTCAAGCATTCAATCGACTTGACCCCTAACACACCACTATCCAATAGGTCAATCTACAATCACTTTCTCCTCAAGAATGAATAAATAAAGTTGTAGATTTAAGAGATACTCAAAAAATGGCAAATCTAACCAAGTTCCTCACCTTTTGGAAGCCCAATTATACTTGTGCAGAAGAAATATGGGACTTGGTGACTTTACATTGATTATCAAGCCTTAAACAAAATCAAAGTGAGCAATCAATACCTAATTCCTCAGATTGATGACCTTCTTGACCAACTCAATGGGAAAAAGCATTTCAGTAAGATTGATTTGAAGTTTGGCTACCACTAAGTCCCAATAGAACCAATTGATGTGTGGAATACTAGTTTCAAGTCCAAGGAGGGTCTTTTTGAATGGTTAGCCATGCCTTTTGTTATTAAAAAATCACTAGAAACTTTCATAAGGACGATGGATGATATCTTGTGGAATTTCACCAACTCGTTCATGGTTGTATATCTAAATGATATCTTCATATTAACCAAGAGTTGGGAAGAACACTTGCAACATATTCAATAGGTCCTCCACATTCTGCGACAACACAAGATATGTGCTAACTTGGAAAAATGATATTTGAGAATGTAACTTGTCCCATACTTGGGCTACATTACAAATGAGCAAGGAGTGCATGTGGATATAGTCAAGATCCAAGTCATTTGAGATTGGCCAACCCTGATGACCCTAACAGAGATGCACACCTTATTATGCCTTGCTAACTTCTTGATCCGAATTTTTTTATGAATACTCTTAAACAAAAAACTTCATTGCAAGACCTTTTATTGACACCTATATTTGTATTTTAAACATGAGTAATACATTCTCTAAAAATTAATTCAATATTCCATCAGCATAAATAAGAAGCAAATAACCATGAAGCAATCATAACACAACACATGATAATGGAGTTTGTCCAGTGTGGAGTATGTCTCCAATCCTTGGGTCAAGAGTGGGGAGGCCGCTTCATTTATAGTCTCAGCAAATATAATGAGTACATGGAATATGTACGTTAACACAAGGATAAATCTCTCTTATTCAAGGGCAATGTCTGTCCTCCAAAGAGACATTCTCCTACAAAGAGCTCTCACCCACATATTCTTCTCCTTTAACAAGACAAAGAAATTATCTCTCACAAAAGTCACATAAAATGGACACTCTCACATAAGTGGAAAAAATTCCTGTTGAATCCATTGATCATTTTCAAATCATACTCATCATCATCATAATAGTCTTGAAATTTTGGGACCAATGGATGTAAACATGACTACTTTATGGAAAAGTGTCAACATGGCCCTATTTCACCACTGCACCATCTCAGTTTTCATGCAACGACTAAAATTATGAATTTCTTACAAATATTAAGATCTTGTTTTCCAACTACAACATATAGAGATCACCAGAACTTGTAACATATGTCCATCCTTTCACCAAAATAAAATCAGGGAAAGTGGCTAAAATGCATCATTATACCTCCCAATCTGATGATGGCCTAAAAAGAAGTTGCTCAAATGCCGAAATGCAATATTCCATCACGATCCTTGTGAAAAATTGTGAAATTTGTGTTTAAACATGGCCCCATCGCAAAATTGCCAAATCTGGGCCTCCAAGGAATCTAAAAGATTCCTCATAGATTCTTGCATCAAGGTTCCACCCTCAAATTTCCATGCTCAAGGCTTTTCATCTCAAAAATTGGTTTCTCAAATTCAAAAATGGAATGTGACATCGTTATCCTTGAGAAATTCTAAGCAATCTTAGTAGAAACTTGACCCAATTTCGTCACTATCAATTTTGGGCCTCGAAGGAATCTAAAATATTCCTCACATACTCCCTACATCAGGGTTCCAACTCTTATAAATGTGTCAAGATTTTGACTGAGGCATGTTCTTGCACCATGTCATGGTTTCACTGAACACATATTTCCACCTAACACATTGTTCGCTCTCAACACAAAATCCACTGTGAATCTTTTCTTTGAATGGGTATGGGTACATTTTGGGATGCCATGAAACATCATATTAGATTGGAATAGAAAGTTCCAAAGAAAATTTCGGTCAAGCCTCTAGTTAATTTTGGACACTTGGCTCACCAAATCAGCTACCTTCCACCCCAAAACTAATGGTCAGATAAAGGTTGTCAACAAGATGATTGTGTACATTATGTGCATGTACAACTCGAAGAATCCACACAAATGGGATTAGAGTCTCCCCTATATTCAACACAGCTATAATAGAGCTCTCCATAACTCAACTAGCCATATCCCCTTTTGGGTTGGCGTGGGATTTCATCCATTGGGTCCCATCCATGTCGCACTGGCCTTTGTAACTACACAGGATGATTTTTCACTTGATCAATTTGAAGCCAAAAATGCTACCAAGTTTATTAAATGAATTCAACACATCAACATCTTGACAATCAGTTGAATCCATAAAGCTTACTATGGAAAGTGAAATCAATGGTAGCTTTCATTTCCTTGACATCCTTATTTCCAAGGAAGATGATGGTTCTTTCTCCCACCAGGGCTTTCAAAAGAAAACTCACACGAAACAATATCTTAATGCTAAATCCCATCATTTCCCTGCTCAAAAGCTAGGTGTTATCAACACCTTGGCCACTTGAATGTTAAGAGTTTCTAATGAAAACCACCTCGATGATGAGAAAACACATCTCCTCAATGTTTTTAACAATAATGGATATAGTAGGCACTAGTGTCTTGAAGCTTTCCTTAAAGCTGAAAAAGGTCCTAATATGCACCACTAGTTCAAGGGTGTATATTTCATTTATCCAGGGGACCACTGACAATATTGCAAGGACCCTAAAGAAGCATAATGTTCCCTCGACTTTTAAGCACCTAAATACCATTAGGAGCTCCCTAAGAGCAGAAGGACCTTGTGGAACCTATGAATACGAAAGGTGTTTATGTCATCCCTTATTCCCGTGGGACTCCCTACATTAGTGAAACCGAACACTCAATAAATTAGAGGATTGATTAGCATGTGACTGACATAAAACATGAGAGGACTTGCTCCTCAAATTTGGTTGAACATGTGAAAAATATAAAACATCACATCTACATTAAAGAAGTCTAGGTCATTGCAAAAGTTGATCATTTCCATCACAGTAAGTTTAGGGAGGCTATAGAAATTCAAAGGAGGCCAAGAAATCTTAATAGAGATAATGGTTGGAAAATTAGCAGTTTTTGGGTCCCTGCTTTATTGTCCTAGAAAAAATCCTTACGTGTCTTATCTCCCTTTTCTTTTAATTAATTATTTTTATTCACTTTAATAGGTTAATTTTAATTTTAATTTCTTAATATTTTTTTTTTTATTTAGTCAAAGGCTAAATAAATTGTCATTTATTTATTCAAAACTAAATATTTATTTATTTAGTCCAACATATCATTTATTTATTTAGTCAAAACTTAAATAATTTAAATATATATAAATTATTTATTTATTTATTTTTGTTTATTTCACCTTGGCTTATTTATTTTTGGACCTTATGGTTTTATATTAATTGGATGTATTGTTTTGATTATTCAAGTTTTACCAAAAATCATTAATTTATTTATTTCTAGACATTTTTATTTTATTGTGCATCTATAATTTATTAGAATTTTCCTTTTGAATAAATATCAATTCTTGATTTAAATTAATTATTTTCTAACATTACATTCATCATATTAAAATTTTAGTTATTAATATTTAGTCAAAACTAGTTGTTATATTCTAATTGTCAAAAATTAATTCTCTACATCGCTATCCATATTTAATCGAATGCCATGCTCTGATTCTCCATATTGTCCTAATGATCAACCACACTAGATGGTTCAACATATGTTGACAAAGTGTTCCTAATATGATTAGTACCAAAACAATACCTAACATATCTCATTACAATTTTAAATTATATCAAAATACATTCTACTTTATAACATAATTAAAATCTCTTCAATTTAATATTACTAACCAAATTTGATAGTGCTATAGAAGAAATAAATATTTCAAACAAAAAATTAAATTTATATATATTTTAAATTAATATATACATATATATATAGATATAGATATTTCGCATAATGTATGATTGGAAAAACATTTGTGTTATGTGTGACTGGAAAAATATATATATTAAGGATATCTTATAATTATATATCATACACATATATAAATTATTATTGTTATGTTGAATTGAGGCTTTGTGATCCATATCAAATTTATGAAGAGATATATATATATATATATGAACTAATTTTAAATATAAGTAAACTAATTATAAAATAAAATCATTTTAAATTGTAGTTATTGATAGATATTCTAGAAAATTTTAGGGGGTTAGAAAGAATTAAAATTTTTATTTTATTTTATTTATTTTTTTATTTATTTATTTTTAATTAAAGTTTAATTAAGGGTATAGAATTATTATAGAGGTTTTGAAAGGATTGTATTGTTTTTATCAATATAGTAGTGTTATCATAATAATATTTAAATAAATATTAATAAAGACATATACCAATAACCTAAAAATCGTATTTAAATATCTTATAATAAATAACGTAACCCCGAAGAGCAAATAAGAGGCGAGGGTCGGGACCTATAACTAATACAAAATCTCGTCAAAGACTAAAGGCCCATGAGATAAGGATATGAGATAACAGGCTCACAAAGGAGGGAGGGGAGGAAGGGAAGAAAACGACTAGGAAGATAGGGTTGGGATCCAACAACTATTGATCTTCCATCCATCTTCTCTATTGAGATTGTTCGGTCTCTTCTCAGTCTCAAGGGCTTCCCTAAATTTGCAGTGATGGAATTGCAACACCTTAGCAATAACACTCGCCTCCTCGATACATACATGATGTTTGGTACTCTCCGCATGCTCCGCTAAAGCGGAAGACTTGGTTCTCCTATGCCTGAGGTCAGCTGCGTGCTCACTAATCCTTTGATTAATGGAGCGACCGGTCTCACCAATATAGGGGGTCCCACAGGAACAATGAATAATATAAACACCTTTCATGTCATAGGGTCGATAGGATCCTTCACAGATATGAGGGATTTATGAATGATGTTGAGGGGATCCCTTTAGACCCCTCAACACCATTCGTAAATCCCTCAGATATGTGAAGGATCCTATCGACCCTAAGGACATGAAAGGTGTTTATATTATTCCTTGTTCCTGTGGGACCCCCTATATTGGTGAGACTGGTCACTCCATTAATCAATGGATTAGTGAGCACACAACTGACCTCAAGCATAGGAGAACCAAGTCTTCCGCTTTAGCTGAGCATGCAAAGAGTACCGAACATCATGTATGTATCGAGGAGGTGAGTGTTATTGCTAAGGTGTCGCAATTCCATCACCGCAAATTTAGGGAAGCCCTTGAGATTGAGAAAAGACCGAACCATCTCAATAGAGAAGACGGATGGAAGATCAGTAGTTGCTGGATCCCAACCCTATCTTCCTAGTCGTTTTCTTCCCTTCCTCCCCTCCCTCCTTTGTGATCTTGTCATCCCATATCCTTATCTCATGGGCCTTTAGTATTTGATGAGATTTTGTATTAGTTACAGGTCTCGACCCTTGCCTCTTAGTCGCTCTTCAGGGTTATGTTATTTATTATAAGATATTTAAATAGGATTTTTAGGTTATTGGTATACGTCTTTATTAATAAATTTATTAAATATTATTATGATAACACTACTATATTGATAATAATAATACAATTAATCCTTTCAAAACTCTAATAATAATTCTATACCCTTAATTAAACTTTTATTTAATTAAATAAATAAATTAAATAAAATTTTAATTCTTTCTAACCCCCTAAAATTTTCTAGAATATCTATCAATAACTACCAATTTAAAAATGATTTTATTTTATAATTAATTTACTTCAATATTTAAATTATTCCCTTATCTTTAATATATATAACTAACTATGTATATATTTAATAACTTTTTAACTAACTATTAATTTAAATTAATTTATCTTATGATCTATTCGTTTATAGTCCCTTCAACCTCGATTTTAATAAGAATATAACTAACTAACTATTTTGATATTTATTTGAATTAACTTAATTGTTAAAATAAAGGTCCTACCCTTATTCTGGTCCAACTAACCATATCTTGGTCAAATTTAGTCGTTAGTTAATAAATCCATTGCTTGGTCAAGAAATATAGTTGTTGGGTGTTCTACTCTTACTATTTAATATGCACAGCTAGATCTGATTCTTCAACTTGTCCTGACAATGAACCACATTGGTTGGTTAGAAACGCATCGAAC
Organism: Pinus taeda; assembly: GCA_000404065.3. Lineage (NCBI taxonomy): Eukaryota > Viridiplantae > Streptophyta > Pinopsida > Pinales > Pinaceae > Pinus > Pinus taeda. The sequence goes on from APFE031269121.1 coordinate 178,853, forward strand.
AATGAAATTTCATGTGATTTACGCCGAAAAATCTCTCATAAATATCATTATTATTAATTAAAAGTTAAATATATCTAAGATACATATTTTATAATATTTTTAATAAAAGGGATACCATAATTTAATAAGATTATGTATTTTTAAATAAGAGTGATAATTGCACAACAATATAGTATTTTCTTCTTCTTTTTTATAGTTATTGGTAAGAATGATTAAGGCAATATTAAAAAATGGCTTTGTGTACATGTCAGCACGATGTGTTTCTTCTTGTTGCGATGGATAATGACTGCGTGTTTTTTTATTTGTTTACACAACAATAATCATTACACAATGCTTTGGAGTAAACACTATTGAGCACTTAATTACATGTTCATCTGCCCTTACATTTATTAGCATGGGAGCTTTGTTTAACTTTTTTGTAAATTAATATTTTGTATTACTAAAACAAACTAGGATTACATAACTTTGCAAGATTTCCCACTGAGGATTTAATCCTCCTCAAACCATTTACCTTGACACTAATAGGCGAACATTTCACTAAACACCCATGGCTAAAAAATTCCCAAAACATAGAGCTACGCCAGATATAGGTCATAGAAAAAAATAACCTGAATACATCATAAAAGTGCAAGCCTTGTTGACAAGGTTGAGCCAAAACCCAGAGGACACAAAACTACAAAGAAAATAGATAGAAAATTTAAATATTATCAAAGGATGAAATTGTCTTAGGAACCCTTACACTCAAACCTAGTGGATTTAGTAGATCCTCGCTATCATATTTTCATACAATGTGCCCCTTCACATGAGCAAGGCGAGAATCAACTCCATCTAAGAAGAAATATTGATTTATGAGATTTCTTTTGATATCTTCCAGGGTGGCAAAGTCTTTATATCATTCCACTTTCTTGTCTTCCAAGAAAAATCCCAACAAAGCTTTCATTTTCCAGTGCAAGGCCACAAAGTTTAGATAATGCTTCTTCCTTCACTTGTTTTGCCCAGGGTCAAGAAAAGAAGCAGACTTATCCTCTAAGATTTCTGAATCATAACAGAATTGTCTTTCCCTCCTAACTTGAGTCTCCAATTTACGTAACTCATTTCTTGTTTCCAGCAGAACTACATTGAAGTAAGCAGTAGCCAAATCATGATTCAAGAGCCTCACTCCTCTCTACCCTTGCAGACAACCCCTCTCCCCACCTACAATGCATTTGTTATTTCAATGATGTGACTGAAACCGAGAGGGAACACCTAGAGAAATTACTATAAATACCTCTTCCTATGAAAAAACAAGAGATAAAGTAAGATGCATCCACAACAGAACCAGAGCTATGACCCACTAAATCATCCCCAAAACTCATGACATAGACCTTCGACTTGAATGAAGATCCTGGGTGATGAACAAAGGTCATGGAGGCCTCTGCGAAGAACCCTTTCCCTAGCACCATTAAATAAATGCCCAAAATCACAAATAATAATGCACCCAAGTCATAGAAGACTCTCAGACTCCCCAAATACCAATATCAAAGGATCTGTTTAGCCTGCTCCTTATAAATCACATGACAAAGAACATTGTGCTTAACATGATATTTAGCAACTAGCCCATACATTAAAAATCAAAGGAAATCCTCGATCAAAAGATGTAAACAGGTTGCAAAGCCTTCCCAATTTAGACCAATAATCTAGAACTCAGCCCCCCAACCCAAATAAATTAGACCTGCCACTTCAGAACCTCACACAGAAATTAATTAGGAATAAATATCCACGCCAAGTATTCTACCTAAGTTCCAACACAAGTGTTTGAAAGTGATGCCCACACTCACCCACTAGGAGCCAAGGTACCGAGCATCTAAACATAGACCACCACACTAGAAAAACTCAATTTTTGCCACCAACACCTTTGCGAGCCAAAGAACCTTGTCTTCACCATCACAACTGAAGAACCAAACCCAAGTGCAATGCTCCCTTCATCACTGGTTGGAATAGAAAGCAACCATAGGGAGGTCAAGCACCTACCCTCAACTCCTCTCAAACCACCAAAAACAGCTCTGAGAAGCATCATATGGACATGTTTATAATGAGTTGAGGCCATGTGGGATCTTGGATGTGAATGCATTCAAGGGGCTAGTTGTGCCCCCTCTTCTTTAATGAACATCACATCTAAGGATGGTAGGCATAACCCCTAAAGCCCCCTTATTAATCGTATTAACACCTAGATCAAGAAGCAAGGGAGCTTTTGTTAACCGTAAGGTTAAGCCTTAATAAATTTTTTAATATACAGTAATCGACATCATCGGAAGTGAATAGATTTTATGTGACATTAACCCAAAATGTTGTCATAAAACAAGAAATATGTGTGTTAAATAATGTGAAAAGTAATATTTTTCAGTTTTTAGTTAAGCTGATTTTCTAGTTTCAACATTTTTTTGTACATTTAAAACTAGTGATCTTTACACAATGCTTCAGAATAAATGTTATTAAGCTCTTAAACAATGTCTTGATTATGTATCAATTCACCCAATAAATGTTGAAAAAAATTACATTTACTCGTAAGGGAGCTTTCGTTAATCGTAATATTAAACATTAATTAATATTTTAATATGCATTAAACCAAAATAGGAAAAACATAGTTACCTATCAAACGAAAAAATTTCCTAGTACTCATTTTTTTAAGGTAGCAAAAAAAACACCCGATTCTGAAAAGTGGTTATTCAGAGTAACTTTTTTTTTAGCATATTTTTGGCACTTGCAATTTTCTTATGAACATTTTTTTTAGATGTGAGTGATTTTCATGTTGATTTTGAAAAATGTTAATGCAACATCAACCCCTTTTTTTTAGAGAGTTTATTTTTGGCACCTTACATTTTCTAATGTCTTCTTCTTCCCTTGGATATTTATTTTTTAAGTGTGTTTATGTATTTATGTTTTTTTAATTTTTCTTTCAATTTTTTTTTGTAATAAAATCTTTATTTTTTAGAATAGTTAAAGGAATTAAAAAAAGGGTGATTATTTTAAAGTTAGGATTTTCTATATGTTTATGCATTGTTAATTAATATTTCAATGCACATCAAATAATTGTCGCTAAAAAACCTATATTTTTAATAATATGAAAACAAAATACACATTTTGAGACTTTTTGTTAAAAATGACATGTTAAATAAACAATTTTTATGAGAAAATAATAATAATTTTTTTTTTTTTTTTTGAAATGTCAAAAATTAATATTAATCACTATTTTTTTGCAAATGATTCACATAAAATTAAAGTGAAAATTAGATAATACAAATTTTATACATATAACAACAATAATGAACTACTCATTATTCTCATAAAATCTCAAAGTCTAAACATTACAAATAAAATTGATGAATAACTCTCAAAATTGAGCTTTATTTGCAAGCATAACTTAAACTTAACCAATAATATCAACTAATCCATGGTCAGCATCTTCTAGCCCTTCATTAATGTCTTCTTCCACAATATTTCATGCTTCAATTTGGTTATTGTCCTCTTCTAATTGATCTTTCATGTCTGCAAATCTTCCAAAGTGTCATTTTCCAATTATTCCATATAACAGTGATTGAGGTTCTTTTGCTTTTTTGCCACACATGGTTCATTAAAGTCCCATTTCCTCAAACCAACTTCTTGCGTTGCATATGCAAGAAATTGAATAACTTTAATTCTTTGTTTAATATAATTTCATTGTAGTGAGTATTTTTCAATGGAAATTCAATTCATTTTTTTTTGTAGGCAACATGCTAGTGTTGTACCTAATCATTAAGCACAAAATAAATAATTAAGTAAAATAGTATAAACAAATGAAAACTAAAAAATAAAATATTAAAATTGAATTTTATATAATAAAACTTACTTGAACCTGAGAATAAATCCAAATGCCAATCTCCTTCATTTGAACATAAAGCTATAAGATAGTTAATCAATTCTTGCGGTTTTTGATAAATGTTAACCATCTCTTCTTTTGCATCTTTATCCTCATATGTTAGTTTTCTATCATGAACCAATACTTGACTATGACTCTTTCTGTCTACTCGATTCAGAAGAATAGCTTTATAGCTATCATATTTTGTCTGGCATTCAATATGGATGAAATCACAATCATTATAATAGCTTGACCTTTAGAAGAAACAAAATTTGACTTTTGCCTGTAACGTGACATACTAAAAGTTTAATTAACTTATACATAAATAGATTTTTTTAACATTAATCAAACATAAAATTTAATGTCTTACCATGTAAGATGCATCCTTGATTTTTCTTTTCCCTTGAAGCTTGTTAATAACATTGCAAACTGTGTGTCTGAATGAAATGTCACAAATCTCCAACGTGGTGATATTGTGACTTCATGAAATTCCGTAACAAATTTACTAAAAGCTTAATAAGTATAAGGTTCAGTATCATATTCAATGTTTGGGAAATTGAAACCATGAGGAATATCTATAATAACTAGGGCATATTCCTTTTTAGGTATGAGTTTTACAATGTATTCACAATCACCTTGTATTATTTGACATTGGATAGTGTCGAGCCATTCCAAATGAAATGAGTAAGAGTAGGATCAAGTTCAACATTCATAAGATGTTGCTTTCTCGACCTTTCCATCTTAATTTTTTAAATAGAGCTTTTGAAAGTATTTGGTACTCCATCTGCATCCTTCTTCAGCATCTTTAATGAAATAAAATATACATATGTATAAGTAATCGAATAAAAATAGTTTACATATTAATAAAATAAACATTATAAATCAACATACCTTATTGAATGCAAGATAATAAAAAAATTAACTGTTGTTGTAGAACTTGATTCTGGGTAGTTGCACACAACATCATCCCAACTCTCTTCATTCAACATTTTAACCATATGTTCTTGTATTTTCATATAAATCTTCTGACTGAATAAATAAAGAATTTTTTTTTAATATAGTGATATGTATAACAAATACTACCAATACAATATGATATATTTAAAAGAAAATTTTAATCCAAGAAAAAGTAAAAATAATTCAACAAACTTACTTTTGAAATTCTGCACACATTTCATCCATTGATAATTCACCTGACTTCACACGACATAGTATTGATTTGATTTGTTTCTCATCCTTCACTCCTTGCATTATTCTCCAAGGTGTGATAGTCATATCAACTGGAAGTTGCTTCATTTCAGGACCTGTCTTATTGTTGGTACATATTATGGGTTTACACTTTCTAACCTTCTAATTTTTTATGCAAATATTCTCCCACCACTCTAAAATCTCATCAATCAATTCCTATATCTCCCCAGTTCTATATGCCAACTGAAAAATTTTATCCATGCCTTTGAATATATATGAATTTACTTTGCCACCTTTTGAATTGATTTTATCCTCTATATGATAACAAGTTTCCATTAAACATTCTTTGTGAAAGCTTAGACTGACTTTTGTCTTATCCTCGCCACATTTTTCTACAAATTAATTATGAATAAATCTGACCCTTCGAATGAAAGTCATGGACATTCTATACTTATTATCTGCATTATGATCCCATGCCAATAACCTTTCCTATGTTTCTGTTAAACCATTGTAAATGATGCATCTCACTATTTTAAAAAGATAGTTATTGGGATATTGCTCAATCAATTATCTTTTTTCCTCTACTAAATGGTTCCCTCCAATTAAATAATATCTATATTCAAAACATCATGTCTTGTCAAATTCCTGTTTGTTTGGAATGTCATTTGGATCAACAAGAAACACATAATCCACCACATGCGCAAATGGATTGAACTTGAACAATGTTTTTAGATTATGCACATGCAGATGATGTGCCTTTCTAATTTGATATTGAGATTGTCCTTCATTTGGGCTATAGAATTGGTTGACATTAGGGTGAAATGTTTGGCCACCATTAATTAATTTATTCTTCCTCAAGTGATCTCAAATTGCATTTTGTTTTGTTTTAATAATTCCATCCTCTAACTCAGTGCCTATTGTTAAGATTTCTCTGCTTCCTTTGGAGCTTTCACTTTGTTCTTCATTGTTGCCCATGATTTTTACAGATTGACCAACATTTGATTTCTTCTTCTTAGTGGTTAACATATTTTCTTCTTGATAAACAAGTTCTTCAGCATCAACTAGAAGAGAGATATCCGTGGTCATTTTTCTTTTTGATGTCGTATTTATTTTCTCCTTTGCAACAACATGTATAACCTCCTCCTCACTAATGGTAACATATTTTTCAGCTTCAGCTTCCACATCATCAAAACAAACATGTTTACCTTTACCAGACTTACCTGCCTTAATGATTCTTTGATGATCCTTTGTATGTACTATTGCAGCATCACGATTTATTGCTCTTTGTTTCTTTCTCCTTTCTTCTATTGTCTCTGTGTGGAAACTGTTGATCACAGTCATAATATTTGGCTCCATATAATAAAGACCCTCCAACATGGTTGAAGGACTCTCAATAAAATCTTGTGAAACAAAATAAAATATGTCAATGATCAATAATTTATAAAAAAATTAATGATCCTTACAATAATTCATAACACAAATATAAATAAGCATACTTACAACATTATTTGCAATTTTTCTTGTGGTTTCTTCACACAATTGTGTGGATTCTTCATTTATGTCATATCGAAGCTTTGTGAGACGATATCTAACATTTTCACATGTATTGGCCAATCTTGCAAGAACATAAATAATGTCTGTGTTTGGCACCAAACATATGTCTCTACTCTACCCATCACCTCATATGGTTCACCAAAATTAATATTACCACAAAGCAGATAGATATGTATACCATCATCAGTTTCATTGTCTAAGATGCCATGAGAAATTGATTTTATTTATTTCTCGTGCATTCTTCCATTCTAAAATAAGCCTGATTGTAGTCGTTTGAATTTTATTATGTTTCTTAGTTCGGGTGTGTTCAACAGTATCCATAGTGCGTCCAGTTGTAGCTTTAGTTGATGCAATTGTTGCCCTTTGTCCATAACATTTACAGATATATTCTTTGATGTCTTCTTCCTGATAAAAAACAAATCCAAATTAAAACTATGTAACTTAAAATTTGAAAAAAAAAATATAAATGTTTTTTTTTTTAATTTAAATTTAAAAATAAACTAACTAACTACTAACTAACTATATTATATATTATTATAATATATATATATATATATATATATATATATATATATATATATTAATTATATATATATATATAATATAATTATGATTTTCTAAATATAAAAACATATTTTTATAAATAATATAATATAATTACATTTTTTTATATTTTAAAATTATATATAATTTTTAAAAATTTTAATTTTTAACCAAACATATAACTAAATAAAATAAAAACAAAAAAAATTAAATTATTTTCAAATATAAACAAATATAATTATAAAAATTATATATCAATTTTCTTAATATATATATTAAATTATTATTTTATAATGGTTTTAAAAAAAAATTAATATAGAAATATAAATATTTAAAAAAATGGTTTTATTTTACATATTTTTTTTAATCGCGGGTTAGAGAAAGACGGGCGGGGCCCCCCTGGCCCTGGCAGCCCTACCCGCCAGCCTCTTAGCCACAGCTGGGCTAAGGGATCGATTCCAAGAACCGACCCCTCGGCTAGGCCGGGGGCTGGACATCGGCGAGCAAGGCCGCCCTAGCTTGGCAACCCCTCCCGTCGACCTCGGCCCAACTGGGGGCTAGAGGAAGGCAGACGAGGGTTGTCAGGCCAGGGCGGCCACGCCCACCAGCCCTCGACTGGGCTGGGGAATCGACCCCTTGGCCCATTCAGGGGCTACAAGGTGGTGGTTGGGGTTGCTGGGCCAAGGTGGCCCCACCCGCCAGCCTCTGGCCCCCAGCTAGGTTGAGAGGTCGATTGGCCCAGCAACCTCACTTGCCGGCCTCCAGCCCTCGACCTAACCGTAGGCCGGTGGGTGAGCCTCCCCGTTGGCCTCCAACCCCCGAATTAAAAACAAGTATATATTATTAAAAAAATGAAAATAATAATAATAATAATAATAATAATAATAATAATAATACAACAACATTTTTTTTAAACAAAAAATACATATATTTTTTTAATTTAAATTAAAAGAAAAGCAATTTTTTTTTTAAATTTAATTAAAAACAAAAAATAAAAAATATGAAATTTAGAAAATGAAAAATAATATGATTTGAAAATATAATGTATATATATATATATATATATATATATTATATATATATATATATATATATATATAATATATATATATATATATATATATATATATATATATATAATATATATATATATACTGTTTCTACACGTTCGAGGAAAAAAATAAAAATAAAATAAGTATAAATGTTTTTTTATGGAAATTGTTTTTTGTTTGTTTTCTTGGTTTGTGGAGGAGCCCAACCAACCCTAAATGAAAAAAAAAAAAAAAATCACCTAAAAAATCTTACAAATTTGAGTTTTTTTTTCATCTTTTTTCACTATAAAAATATATAAAAAATGGTTCTTTCATGTGGTTTCTCTCGTAATACATGATATTTAAAAAAAATAAAAATAAAGAATAGGTTATGAGCATGAAAACCATACAAGAACATATTTTCCTCAAATTCATCTTTGAAAGGTCAAAATAGAAGGAAAACTAACCTTTTGAATGTGAAAAAACTCTCGTTCAATGTGTTATCGATGCCAATGCAGCATCTTGCAAAATCGTTATGATGAATAGAAATAATGCTTGTTATTATATACCAAAGATTTTGGAATCACTTTAGCATTTCTCGAATGTGGGATTAAAATTAAAACTAAGAGAAAGTAATATGTATTTAATATTATAGGTTTATATTAACATTTATTCAATGTCGACTAAAAAATAAAATATAAGCTATAAAAATTAATTTAGTTATGGAATGAATGTTAAACAATTTAAATAAAAAGAATATTTTAGTTTCAAAGGAATGCAATAAAGGAATATTTTTATGGATATTTTGAATAGAAAGTAGGGGGAAATTTTTCAATCCCAAAAGTTTAGTAAAATGTTTCCAAATACATTTTAGATGAAAATTTTGGAGGGAAATATGTCAAACAAAATTTTTGGAGGGAAAATTTTTAGCAAAAATTTTGGGGGGAAACTTTGGAAGAAAAAGTTTAGCGAAATTTTCTGGGGGGGGGATTTTAGAGGGAAATTTTCATTCTCTAAGCTATATATTTTCATTTGGAGAGAGTACATTTGTATGATTCAACATCTTCTATTTTAAAATCATGGATTCTTATGATAGTGAATTTTTTCTTTCTACAACATCAACATCTTCGTCACACAACAACTCTATTCATAGTGATGAACATAACAACAATTCGTTCACTATGACTAGAGAGTCAAATTTTCCACTTTGTCCGAATCCTATGGATGATGAGAGAAACGTTGATGAAGGGAAGTAAAAAGAATTTTTTTAAATCGAGAGTCAATTATTCCACTTAATCCTAATCCTAAGAATTATGAGAGCACCAGTGATGAAGGGCATGATGAATAATTTCTAGTGTCAAAATTTCCACTTAGTCCTAATCCTCATAATTATGAGAGCACCACTGATGAAAGGGGGGGATGAAGAATTTCCAGAGTCAAATTTTCCACTTCGTCTTAATCCTCAGGATTATGAGAGCACCACTGATGAATGGGGGGATGAAGAATTTCTAGAGTCAAATTTTCCACTCCATCTTAATCCTAAGGATTATGAGAGCACCACTAGTGAAGGGGTGGGGGGGGAATGAAGAATTTCCATGGTCAAATTTTCCACTTCGTTTTAATCCTAAGGATTATAAGAGCAGCAATGATGAAAGGGGGTATGAAAAAATTCCAATAAATAGAGATTCAAAGATTCCATTTAGTCCTAATCCTAAGGATTATGAAAGCACTAGTGAGGAAGGGGAGGGGGAGGATGAAGAATTTCTAGTGAATAGAGATTCAAAGCTTCCACTAAGTCCTAATCCTAAGGAATATGAGAGAATCATTAATGAAGGGGTGGATGAAGAATTTCCATTAAATAGAGATTCATTATTTCCACTTATTCCTAATCCTAAGGATTATGAGAGCACTACTAATGAATGGGAGGATGAAGAATTTCCTGCAAATGATAATTTGACTAAAAATAGAGAGTCATATTTTCCAATTAGTCTTAATTATAAGGATTATGAGAGCACCAGTTATGAAGGGGACGATGAAGAATTGAATCCTCCAAGGGAATATTTCAAAAGCATGGATGAAGATGGTGATAATTTTTGTTTGAGTGAGGATTTGAAAAGCGCAGATGATGGTAGTGAATAATTTTCTTCAAGTAAGGATGGTAATTAATATTTTCCAAGCAATGATGGTGATGATGAATTTCCTAACTATGTTTAGAATGATCATAGTGAGGATAATATTCCTCCTAATGGTGATGAAAATGGTTCTACAAAGGATAATGAAATGATGAAGACGTTGCAAGAAAATATTGTATCCAAGAGTAGGAGTAGACCTTTTCATATCAATCCCAAATATTCTAGTTATACAAGGTTGAGGACATCATATCTCACAAGCAGAAGTTCTATTTGTAATCTGATTTCAAGTGAATGTTGTCGAAAGGATTGCTTGAAACATATGGATTTCATGTTTGCTATGGATAAAAGGCAAAGATATTTGTCAATGAGTAAAAGCATGAAAAATTCATATTTAGTGGGTTGCATACAATCTACACTAGTAGGTTATGACTATCATATTGGGAATGTATTGCTCTACAGAAAGGATTTCAAAATGTTGCATTCAATTGGTAATTTTTGTTTGTCAAGAATCCAAGATAGAATGGAAAAGGATACCACATATTATTAGAAATACGTTATAAACAAGAGTTTGGGTCGTTAACAAATACTACAATGTCATGGCTGAAAGACTTCTTTTCAAAGCATGGAGAGTGTATGCCAGATAAAGACACAATACATATTACAGATAATTTCTTGAGATGAGAAATCTACATCTTATACAAAGAATATGCAAAAGGTGCTGAAGGAGTTGGTAATTTTATTACATATTCGTATTTTACAAGGATATGGAAGAACAAATTCAACAATTTTGTATTCCTAAGAAGACAAGGATGGGGGTTTGCAGTACATGTTCTTATCTTATAGCAAAAAGGGATAAATGTCAAGGGAAAGAAAGAGTTATGCATTCATAACATTATTTTAAACAATTGGATAAGCATGAACTATGAAAATATATGTATTAATATGTTTCTTTTATTTTGTGTGCAGATTTTGTTGTCAAAGCACTTCAAGAGCATCGCAATCAGCAAACAAGTGAAAGGAAAAAATTGTATAAACATTGAAAGAAGTGTTATGATAATAAAAATAAATAGGGTTTGATAATTGATGGTATGAACCAAAAGAAAAAACTTCTACAACATTTTGTCCACACACCAAAAGATTTACAGGAGGAAATTTTATTCAGTTTCACTTGGTTGGTTGCATGGTCTTTAATGGGAAGATGTTGCCAAGGGTTTACTTCACAACCCCAAATATTCATAATGATGCAAATATGACCATAACTATAATCCATGGTGTGGTTTCTTATTGGTCTAGTATTCTTCCTGAAGTTATGTATCTGCAATTAGACAACACAATCCGTTAAAACAAAAACCAAGTTCTTTTTGGGTACCTGAACATGCTCGTTGAATTGGGAATTTTTAAAAAGGTAAAGGTTGGTTTCCTTATTGTTGGGCATACTCATGACCATATTGACCAAATGTTTAGTGGTTTTTCAATAACATTAAGAAGAAAAGATGTTGGGAGCTTGCCATCATTAATTGAATGCATTAAGAAATCATACATTTAAGAGCCTATTTTTGATGTGTTGGAAGAAACTATTGAGATGAGAAGGTTTATTCTAGGATCTCATGGTGAGGAGAAATACATTGAACAAATTAATGATATTAGCTTCCAACATCAATTTCGTATCAAAAAAATTGATGGAAACACTTATATGGGGCGAGAAGTATTCAACTGTTGTAGAATGGGGGTCGTCATCAAGTTTGGCATTTTTGAAGTTCATTCCAGAGCATCCAATATTTGCATCAAAGATATTGTTATTACAATTAGTTGTTGAACTACGTAATGCATGAAGGCATAAGAGAGATATGAATTATTTTGAATGCCTAGAATAAATCAAAATATGTATTAGAGATACATGAGTACTTTGATGTTGTTGATTTAGTTTTGTGGGAGTCTTTCTTCAATAATCAGAATCATATCATTTCAAGATCAATAAATGAATATATGATTTTGAAGACTCCATTTATTTAGCCACAAAATATGCCAAATGAAAAAGAGGAAAGACACATTGTTGAACAACAACAATCTCAAGGTATTATTAATTCTCCACAGGTAGAGGAAAGAGAAATATGTATTGGTTTTAGAAGATTGTGTGCACAATGTGAAGCTATGGAAGACCTTTATAGGGGTTCTGTGTAGGACATTAAGGAGGGTTGCATGATAGTAGTGTTAAAATATGGAGATCCACTTGGCTATCCATTATGGGTTGCTAAGGTTATAAAGGTAATTAAAGAAAATGAAGATATTACATTTGTTGAAGTACAATGGTATGCCACAAATTCCCACCCATTCAATGGTGTGTATAAGCCAGAGATGGTAGTTGATAAACAAATTGGTCGAAAGAGAAAAAGGAAGGGTATAAACATAAATCGGTGCCTCACAAACATCTTAAAATTGGAGGATGTTGCCATGCTTATGTATGACTTGAATTTAACAAAGAGAGAAACTTTTCGCTTGAAGAGCATAAAGATTTTGAAAAAAGTGCTACCAAAAGAAATGGTGTTGAGATGGGAGTCTACTGGACCTAGTTGTAGATTAGAAGACTTGTGAAAACTAAAATGGTGGGCATGCATGTTGACTCAAATGGGGCACTAGTTGACGAAAGAGAAGAATATGGATCATCTTCATCTACATCTAGTTATTCATCTAAAGATGTAGATTGTAATGTTGTGCCAAAACCTATGGGTGATTTTGAATAGATGTCTAAGACATTTTATGTAAATGATGTTTGCATGGTAACTTGAAATAAATGTTTTGACTTCCATACAATCTTACATGAAGTTATGAGTCATTTCTATGTTTGTTGGATTATATGTTTTAATTATGAAGAATTCATCTCTTTAGAATATCCATAATGCAACAATGAATTACAAAAATAATTTATGTGACATTCAATATACCAAAGTTGATATTTTGATTAAAAGTAAAAAAAAATTAGAAATTAACGTTGAATTTTTAAGTTATGCAGTGATATTGCCATGATATTATTTATTGTTATCATTTGTTCATATTTTGATTAAAAGTAAAAAAATATAAGAAATTAATGTTCAATTTTTAAATCATACAGTAATATTGTCATGATATTATTTATTATTATCAATTGTTCATAATTTGATTAAAAGTAAAAAGATATTAGTTATGTTCAATTTTTAAATTATATAGTGACATTGCCATGATATTATTTATTGTTATCATTTGTTCATATTTTGATTAAAAGTAAAAACAATATTATAAATTAATGTTCAATTTTTAAATTATACAGTGATATTTCCATGATATTATTTATAGTTATGATTTGGTATAAGATACTTTTAAAAATATTGAAAATTTAATGTCTCATTGAAAGGGGGCACTTAGTTTTGATGGTTGTTTTTTAGATTTTTGTTGCAATAAGATAAGTTGTCTAAAACTAAGATTTCAAAAGAGCTACACTTTTAGCCTTTAAAATAAAAATTACTCTTGGAATAATGAATCTTTCATATACTTTTTCATTTTTAAAATTTGTTTTAGTCATATAATTTGTGAATAATTTCATGGTTCAAATATGTTAAAAACTTAAGGTTTTCAATTTCATGGTTGAAAACTTGTCAAAGTATTAATGTTTTTCTGTGTTATGATATTTAATCTTTAATTCTACGGTTGAAAACAATTACAATTTTAGGGTTTTTTTAGAGTCAAAATGTTTTATCTTTAACAATATAGGTGAAAATTGTTGGAATTATAAGCCTTTGAGACATGATATTTTATCTTTAACATCATGTTTTAGAATCGTTAGAATTTTATGGTTTTTCAAAGTCATAATATGTATCTTTAATTACATTGCTAGAAAGTACTCAATTTCTTTTTGTTATTCCAGCATCAAAACTTTTGTTTCGAGGGTGTTTTCCAATCCTTTTTGCAATTTTTTTTTTAATAAAATATTGAAAATTTACCCTTAAAAAAACATCATTATGGAATACACACTTTTCGTTTTTGGGTTGTTTTTTCATGTTTTTTTGGAATTTTTGGGCTAGAGTTTTCATTTTGAGGTAATAGTTCTCGTTTCATCTGTAACTTTGTTGAAAATATTTGTGTCAAATAACGTGAAAATTGACATTTTGCAGTTTGTGTGGGATGGAAGTATGTGTAGAGGAGAATGTGTGTGTAGGTGTGGAAGCAAACATATAATGGTTCTCTTGTGCATATCGCTCTTCCAGACATCCTTTATTCCAGACACTTAAAATTTAAAATCTTTCCACCCTGTGGAGTAAAGTTACAAAATTAGTTTTAAAAACGTGAATTCAAAATTAGTTTTAAAGTTATTAGATTAATTTTTAAATGTTAATTTTTAATTGTAGCATGAAACAATAGAAAACTAAATTTGATTTATTTAAAACTAAAATTAAACTATGGAAGAGTAGTGTTTTGTGCCGTGAAAGCCTCATTTAAATGCTTGTTAAACCCTTCATTCAAAGTAAGCTAAAATAGAATTTTGTACATGTCAACACTTCTAGTTACTGCAATCTATCGCGATTGATATTGGCTATGAAGTCCTTTGCACGTTTTTTATTTGTTTACAAACAATAATCATTATAAATTCTTTAGAGTAAATGCTAGTAAGCACTAGAACAATGTCCTGATTGTGGGTTGATTCACGCAATAAACACGAAAAGACTTCATCCACGTCATAGGAAGTTGATTGATTTTATGTGACATTTCACTAAAACATTTTTGTGGAATGGAAAAATATGTATGTCAAACACTACGACAAATCCCCATGATGAGCTCCCTTTGTTTGTTTCCATGGACTTTTTTAGTGTATTGTTTTCCAATAGTTTGAAAAAGTCAGTGTTATTTGTTAGGGTCCCACTCTAACCCCCTTATTTATGTAGTGGGATCACGTCATAATAGTCAATAAAGCCCATATTAATAATTGTAAGTGGTTAACCCGCTATTTATTACCACAGTTAGTTGCAAATGGGCCTAGTATTAGGTAGATGGTATTAATAAAACCCATGGTATTGATCCATGGTATTACATGTATGAGTCATATATAAAGGATAGAGACTCCCTGCGAGGAGCATCGTGTGTCTTATTTTTGAATCGAAATCTGCTCTATTGGAGGTTGCCCCCTCGAAGAGGCCAGTGAACATTACTTCTGAATAATAAAGTATTTGTTGTTGACTCTCACTATTCTATGTTATGGGTATTTTTCTTCGCATATTCTGTATTTGGGTATATTTTGCAGGTTAAAAGCATAATAAGTGGTATCAGAGCTCTTTCCAGGGCCGGTGGGATCTCCATTTCTTAGCAAAAAATTTTTTTTGGCTAGAGATGTGTTCCGACGTCTTTAAACCATGGGATCTGTCGTTGAGTGCATAAACCTGCGGATTTGGAGAGGCATGGACACAGGAAATACAAGAGGTGGTCACGCTTGTTGGACTCCCTTGTAACCCCTGTGGGTACCCCTTCGAGTAGTAGTGCATTAGACAGAACCGCGTACGGACTATCTTCCATGCACCTTTTGGGTATATCAGAAGTCCCCTAGCTCCTCTGCAACCTATCCATAGATAAACTGTCGGTCGTCTTGCTGCTACAGTACACCGAGAACAACACTCGGAGAGATTACTCGCCCGTACGATAGGGTAGTCGGGTTGTACGGCTAAGGGTACGGTTGATCCTCCTTAGTTAGAGCCCTGAAACATTGGGTCGAGTACTACTGTCAGACCCTTATGTATATTGAGATCTGTAGCACCTGACACTCCTCGAGACCATAGCTCCCTTTATCTTGGGATCACGCATCATGTCGGCCAGATCCGCTCGCGCAAAAGGGTGCAGCAGCAACATACATCAGTCCGATCTATTAGATCTATCAGATCCGTAGCAACAATCTATTCCGCCATTCAAATCTCTCAGATCCACCTGATCTGAGTAGTTGTGTGGGGTTCCTATACCAGAGCATGATTTTCGCAGGAATTTTGACAGCATTAACATTTTGAGGATTCGGCGACTGCAGTATTCCTAAGGAAGGAGTAGAACTCCATAAGGATTTTTTTGAAAAAAAAAAGTCTGAGATCTTCCGGGGTGCTTATTGGTGATCTAGCCCATCAAAATCAGGACGACAAGCTGAGCACAGTGGTACCATTCAATTCTTAGTGAAAAAATTTTGGCGGTCCCAAATTTTAAGAAGCATCAAGTCGGTGCATGGTAGCCACTAGAGCCCAAGCGATGGCCAATGAGAGGATGGACAAACTTGAACAAATCTTGAAATCCATCCAATTTCAGCTTGACAATCTATCAGTATTTGTCCCGGACGCAATCTAGAAGGGCAAGGAGGTAGCCCATGAGGAAGAGAATATTGGAAATGGACACAGTGAAGGTGAGTCTAGTCATTCTCCTCACCTCTGGGGCCCCCAAAAACAACAATCTCGTTCGAGACCTCCCAAATTGGATATGCATATATTTGATGGTTCTCACCCAGCGGCATGGATAGCACAAATGGAGCAGTATTTCAGTTTGAATAACATCCTAGATGATGAGACTCATCTTATGGTGGGGAGCATGTACTTGGATAATGAAAGGTGGCAATGGTGGGAATGGCATCAATGTTGCAGTACAACTTTTAGGACTTGGGACAAATTCAAAAAAGCTCTTACAGACTGCTTTAACCAGGACTCTGCTTTTTTGGGTCATCTTACTAAGCTCCAACAGATAGGCACGGTGGATGAATATATTACAACCTTTGAAGCCTTAGCATTCCACACTAGGGGTCTCTCAGATGTGTTCTACACGGAATTTTTTATCAGCAGTCTTAAAGAGGCCATAAAAGCCCACGTTCAACTGCACCACCCTCCAACATGGCTTGAGGCTTGCAAGGTAGCTTGTGACGTGGAACGTGCATTAGCAGCCCTAGCCACCCACCCAAATTTCACTGCCAAGGGTTGCACATCACAGGTTCACAGTGCCACTCAAACACTTAAGGTTCAAAAGGTGTCACCAATAGAAATGGCCGAAAGAAGAAAGCAGGGATTATGTTACTACTGTGATGAAAAATACTCCCCAGGTCACAAATGCAAGGAGCCCAAATTTTTTCAAATTGATGCCACTGATTACAGCTCATTGGAGGAAGATCCACCACTTAAGGAACCTGAGGCGGTAGAAGAAGATAACTAAAAGGAAAATGTCCCTGACAAACCAGTTATTTCACTGCATGCTCTGGCAGGGATTTCTTCACCTCAAACTCTGAAAATCAGAGGTTTTATTAAACATCACCCAGTAGTAGTCCTAATTGATAGTGGAAGTACACATAATTTCATCCATCAAAAAGTCACAAAAGTAGTGCATTGTTTTGTATGAGTATTTTCTAACTTCCAAGTCCAAATCGCGGATGGGGGCACAATGAAATGTCAAGGCCGCTATGAAAATGTCAAACTTCAAATGGGGGATTATCAGTTGAAGACCTGCATGTTTGCAATACACATGGGTGGGTGTGACATTGTCCTAGGGGCTGAATGGCTTCGCACTCTGGGGCTAATCAGAATGGATTTCCAGGAGTTATATATGAGTTTTAAGCAGAACAACTCCACATATACCCTCCGTGGACTCCAGGTGGGAGCCCCCTCTATCATCAACTCGCATAGGATGGAAAAATTGCTAAAAAAGGGACATCATGGAGTTATAGCTCAATTTAATGCCATCCAGGGAGTCAAAACTAAGTCTCTTCCGATTCACCCGGAGATGCAACAGATTTTAAATAACCATTTTCCGGTCTTTGACAAGCCTCATGAGCTTCCACCCTCGATAGGGGAACATGATCATAGCATCACCTTGGTTCCTGGGGCCCAACCCCCAAATGTGCACCCCTACAGATATCCGTTCACCCAAAAGAATGAAATAGAAAAAATAATCAAGGAACGTTTGGAAGCAGGAGTCGTACGTCCCAGCATTAGTCCTTATTCATCACCGGTGGTCATGGTACTCAAGAAAGATGGGGAATGGCGGATGTGTCTAGACTTCAGGGCCCTCAATAAGTTTACAGTCAAAGATAAATTTCCCATCCCGGCGGTTGATG
>APFE031269121.1:200643-212549 GCA_000404065.3 Pinus taeda
ATGAGTCATATATAAAGGATAGAGACTCCCTGCGAGGAGCATCGTGTGTCTTATTTTTGAATCGAGCTCTGCTCTATTAGAGGTTGCCCCCTCGAAGAGGCCAGTGAACATTACTTCTGAATAATAAAGTATTTGATGTTGACTCTCACTATTCTATGTTCTAGGTATTTTTCTTCGCATATTCTGTATTTGGGTATCTTTTGTAGGTTAAAAGAATAACATTATTTATCAAGATGGTGAAATTATTGGTATTTATTTCACTGACCAAAACATTTAGGTGCTAATTCAGGAAATAATAGTGCCATAAATATCAAAGGAAATAGTGTCTAAAATTAGTGATAGAAGTAGCATCGTAAATTGATTCAAAAATAACGTCATTAATTTCCCCAGAAATAGTGCCAGTGATAGAATTGTGTTTAGCTCATTTTTTTGCACCTACATTACCTCCTTGGTTAGCTCCATTTTTAGCCCCAGAATGTGCATCAGATGTTCCTATATAGTTAATTAATTGACGTGTTGTGGGTTATGTGGATAGGGTATTTGAGGATTAAGGAACTTAGGGATTAAGGGTTAAGGGATTAGGGGTTAGGGTTTAAGGGATTAAGGGTCAAGAGCTAAGGGATTTGGTGCTTACAGGTTAGGTAGTTTAATGGTTAATGGTTGGGTTGTTTCAGGTTTGGATGGTCAATTGAAACTTGTTCATACAGGATCACATTTTAGTTCCTATATTGATTTGGATTAATTAAGATTCTGAGAGTTGTTTTTGTTAAACGAATAGTTGCTTAAGCATGTGATGCCTTTCCTAATCAGACTGGATCTAGGATATCCAATTATTCATATCATTAATACATACCTCAACCTAGCATAACACTGCATGATTAGATCATTCTGTGTGTAATTTAATTAATTGTAGTAAGCTTTGGATGGTGTGACAACGAAAGTCCTGGACCGGTCCCTCATTTTAGTGTGGTAGTGAATTATTTGCTTTGTTGTTATAGTTTGGATTGCACTTCCTTTTATGTGTGTAGATTGAATGATTGATGATTTTTAGGAGTGTTGTGAGTATGGTTGATTAAAAATTGCATAAATTTCACATCTACGTGATTGTTGTTACAATTAATTTTGTTTATAATTTAATTAATTGCAATAAGAGTTGGATGGTGTGACATCTTAAATCCTGGGTCATTCCCTCAATTTAGTGTGGCAATGAATTATTTTCTTTGCTGAGACAATTTGGATTGCACTTCCTTTTATGTGTGCAGATTGAATGAGTGATGGTTTTTAGGAGTGTTATGAGAGTAATTGATTGAAAGATTGCATAAATATTTCCCGTTTATGTGGTTGTTGTTACTGTTGTTTTTATAGTTAATTTTGTGTGTAATTTAATTAATTGTAGTAAATTTTGGGCGTGATAGCTTAAGCCTTGGACTGGTCCCTCAATGGTGTGGTAGTGAATTACATTCTTTGTTGTTACAGTTTAGATTGCACTTCCTCGTAGGTGTGTAGATCGAATGAGTGATGGTTTTTAGGAGTGTTGTGAGAGTGGTTCAATGGAGTAGCTTATTCTACAATATTTCTTTGTATTGAATCTGTGTGGAGTGTGTAACAGATTTGTTAATTACTGAGAGTGTGTGTGAAATTACTTTGGGTTGAGATTATTTTATACTAGTCATCATTTACCTTAGCATAGACTTTGTGCGATAGTCTTGTAAAAAATAAAGCCTACCTAGATCAATAATTAAATGTAGGAGCAGGTCGACAAACATTAAAATGAAAACAATATAAAAATAATGAAGTTAACAAAGTTTCTTATTCAAATCATTGTGAGATACATGCATTAATATTTTATAAACTTTTATGTCTTCACAAACATATGTTGACACAAAATTAATGCAAGAAGCATTCAAGTAATCCTAATTTTTTCTGCCAACAATTCATACCATATCTTGAACATTACATTAACTCAACAAAATATAAAGTATTTACAACCATGAAATTCATCTCTGCCTTGGAACAAGGAACCAAAGAGAAAAAACAAAATTTTTATGCCCCTTAAGGGGGAAACCAGAGCTTATAACTTCCAAATTGTTTCTCAAAAATGTGTATCCATACAAATTACACAAGAGGGGTGAGCCTCGAGGCATCTGGATAATAGCCTGAGGGGTGGTAGAAAATGTGAATTGCAATAAAACTGGGGGTGCCCTAGTTGCAAACTTGGCACTTAAGGGCTGAAAAGGAGGGGTGTTATCACATTCATCACCAGGGAGCCAAAACAATATTGTTCTGCAAGCCATCAAACAAAAAGAAGGATAAAGAACCAACCTTGTGTTGATCAAGTGGTCGTCGGATAAAAAGTGTTTCTTTGAAACCAAAATTATGTTGAACTGGAGCCACCACATGCCTGAGAGATGTCACGAGCCTGCACTGAACTGGTAGCCTCCATAAGCTCCTCCACAATGAAACACATGTATGAGTTGGGTCAAGGAGGAGAAGGGGGGAGAGATTCAGTCATCATCAGTGGAGTGAGGGGCACATAGGGAGGTGGAGAATAATTGCGAGATGGGGAAGGGTATGAAATGGCTAGAGGGGAGTGTGTGAGATACATAGAAGGGAAGGGACATTGGGAGGATAGTCAATATCCAGGCCTCTAGACAAACGCTTCGGGGAG
The DNA here is from genome assembly GCA_000404065.3 of Pinus taeda. NCBI lineage: Eukaryota > Viridiplantae > Streptophyta > Pinopsida > Pinales > Pinaceae > Pinus > Pinus taeda. The sequence continues at coordinate 203,312 of APFE031269121.1, forward strand.
GAGGTGTTACACAATATTTTGTCACACTTTCTGTTCACTTCCTATTCCACATCTAAAGTTCCAAAATGTTGACAACTATGAAGTGTATTCTTCATGAAACACATACTAAAGCACCCCTGAAGAATGGAAGAAAAACTACCCTGAGTCAATTCTGGAGAAGGTTAACTGAAACCCTAAATTTTAAGACCAGTGCTCTTTGCTCCACTACTTTCCCGTGTGGATAGAAGGTTGCAGTTCTTTGGCCTAGCACTGCCAATGTTGGTTTTGATATGAAAACTCGTGTTGAACCTCTTCTCGTAGGTTTTCCCAAAATGGGGGAGAAGCTTTGCATGTTAGAAACTTAGAGAAACATCGAGCTCGATGTTGTTGGGTAGAGATATGGTTGAGATATCCCATTTGGAGCTCTTGATCCTACCTTTAAGGGATTTCCCCTTGAGATGTGGACCTTCCTCCCTCTTTTGTGGATCCCTAACACCCTCTCCCTTCCTATAAATAAAATCCCCTCCATATCCAAATGGTTGATCATTGATTTCCTGCATTCCTATGCTGCGATTATGCCCAAATCTTTCCATATAACTTGGAGAAGCAGTGCTTGAAGAATCTTGGTTTGTACTTAGAATTCCACCCAAAAGGAGGTCTCTAACATCAAGGCAATGGCTGTATACTTCCCTTTTTTATTCATTAATATATACATCTAATGTTCACTTTCATAAATGTCTAAATATTTATGAATTTAGCTTGATACTCCTTGATATATCAAGTATTTTATGTTTGATATATACTATGTATGCTCTTGTATCTCTTGTTGTCTTTTGATCTCTCTGACAAGTATTCAGACGCAAGGAATAGCGAGGAGCGAGCCTGGAAGCTAAGGGATCGAGGTCATCATTAAAGGATTGAGCGCTTAGCATTAGAGCGAGGTAGGTTTCTCTCTCTATGTATTTTTCAACATAATAATGGAAAGTCGGCATTAGTTTGTTTAGTTTGTTGCTAGACCCACTCATTGGGATAGAGAGATAATTTTTGTCTATGGAAGGGATATATATTCACAACAGGAGGATGAGTAGTTGAAGAGCATGGAGAGCTCAACAATTTGGTTGGTGGCCTTTGTTTTAGCTTCTTCCTTGTTCTTCATATGCCTAGCCAGGAGGTTTCAGAGGGCCTGAAGGGACGAACGTCTATGGAGGGTTGCCTCTTCTTCCATGGCCACCACCTTTTTGTGAATGTGATTAGGTATGTTGTGATCAAATAGAGTGGTTATGGAGCTATCATCTACGGTGGCTGTGGGTTGTACACAACCTATTCCCCAACCTAGGCGATGAAATCTCCCTCTATCACCACTCATGAGTGTGATACAAGGGAAGCGAGGCGCATGGATGAGGTCAGAGGGATCGAAGAGGATCGATTGGGGGGGGTGGCAGGAAACCAGAGGAAGAGTAGTAGGGAGGTCAAGCCACTATGGGATAAAGAGCCTCGATCAACAGGGTGGTCCATACATTCTGAGGAGATGGGATGGGTGGAGTAATGAGGCATTATTTTCCATGAGCTTAAGGATGCCTTGCATGTTCATGAAGTCATCAGTCTTCCAAGGAGATCACCCTTATCTCACCTGGATATGGGGGACTAATGTTTTTATAGTTAATTGTGTGTAATTTAATTAATTACATTAATCTTTGGATGGTGTGACATCTCAAGTCCTAGACCAATCCCTCAGTTTAGTGTGGCAGTGAATTATTCTCTTTGTTGTTACAATTTGGATTGCACTTCATTTTATGTGTGCATATTGAATGAGTGATGGTTTTTAGGAGTGATATGAGAGTGGTTGAATGAAAAAGTAGCTTATTCTATAGTATTTATTCACATTGAATTTGTGTGGAGTGTGTAACATATTTGTTGATTTCTAAGAGTGTGTGTGCGACAAATTTGGATTGAGATTATTTTATACTAGTCATCATCTTCCTTCTCATAGATTTTGTGTGATAGTCTTGTAAAAATTAAAGCCTACCTAGATCAATAATTAAATGTAAGAGTGGGTCGACCAACATTAAAATGCAAACAATATAAAAATAATGAAGTTAGCAAAGTTCCTTATTCAAATTGTTTTGAGATATGGGAATTAATAATTTCTTAACTTTTATGTCTTCATGAACATATGTTGATACAAAATGAATGGAAGAAGCTTTCAAGTAATCCTATTTTTTTATTCGAAACAATTCATACCATACCTTGAACACTTTAATGATATTGCAATAGGTAATTTTTATTGACACAAAGAAGCATTTAAAAGTTTAGGCTATAAGAATCATCATTTTTTAAAGACGATCACAAATAATTCTGAAATTTTAGAAGTATTGGTAATTAACATCATTTTTTTCAACATCAAGTCCTGCTAACACTCCTAGTTGAGGATGGGCCTCGTCAGCAAGGTGACCCAAGATCAAACCTCACAGGGGGTGGTTGTGCCGTGTGCTAAGGGGAGGAGACATGCTAAAAAGATATAGCCATATAAGAATTGGTTTGGCCCAAGCTGGATGTGCTCCCTGAGTGGATTTAACGACTTAGATTTCCCTAGGTCACAACTCCTCAAGCCACATGTCAAGCCTAGAGGATCACAAACAACTTGGCAAACAAACAAAAAAACATCATTTTTGCAACAATGTCATCCAATGTATCATTGTCAATGTTCATATGATCTTTCGAGTAGTTAATATTATCATCATCCTCATATTGACTGGCATCATCTTCATCATCATTGAAATCTAACTGTAGACCATCCATATTGTTACTAGATTTATTTGGATGATCATTTTATATACCATCCATATTGTTACTAGATGTATTTAGATGATCATTTTCTATACCATCCATATTGTTGTCTTCTATAACATTATGTAACTTTGTATTAATGTTTTCTTCTTGTGCTTGTACATAACCATCTTCAACATCATCATGGGTGCCAATTTCTTCAATGTTCTCTAATCCCTCTCTATCATTTTATTGGTCATCATTGTTTTACTCGGTATCCACTAATGCATTATCAAATACATAATCTTGGATCATAATGTATGACAAATATCCATTTCGGGTCTAGAATATCGTCATAGAAAAATACTTGCACATGAATGAGTGCATACATATATTAGACGTATGTTATAACAATTTTATTGATCAATAAACACATGTATATATTCACAATAAATGATGTATTAATAGATTATTGATCACTACCATTTATAATTATTTGAGTTAAAGAAATACCTTATCATAATGAATTGATAGAACATAAGTTTCCTTATCCTCTGGTAGGAAATCTGAGGAATCTATAGAAAACAATCTACTATGGGTATCATGTCTTTGTGTCCTCTCAAATGCTTCATACCATCTACACTAAAAAATACAACATTTATAAGAGCAGTAATCTAGCTTAATAATTTCTTATCTTTTCCCAACATATTGTAGATTATTTTCAATAATATTCTTATCTTTTGAGCTTGATCGGCTGGATTGCTTGAAGTCAACCATGATGTCATGATCAAAATGTTATCTCTTTACATCTACATGTCCTACATGATAATGTCGAACATATGCCCACATTGTTGGATATTTCCTTATCTGTGGAAAACCATTTATTTCAGTTAAAATAATATAATGACGAATATTAAAATATTTGATAGTGTCAAAACTGTAAGGAAACAACATTCTATAAAATCCCAATTGTACCTTTCTTTCACATCCTCTGGACATGTTGATTTTATTTTGTGTTATTTTGGAATCTATACTTGCATCTTCTATTTGTTTTCAGTAACCCATTTTAGTTTGCAATCTTTGGCCCATTCCCCTTGCAGATCAATAGGAAATGGCATATTCCTTGGGTTCGATACCTTAAATTGTCTCATTGCTTCTAACACTTCTTCTCTCTTTTTATCATACAAATCAATCCATTTGTTCATAAAGTCCATGTGGTACAAAATTAAATTGTCAAGTATAACACTTTCATCTACACTTATTACATGTCAACATGCTTATTTCAAACTCCAAAGGCCATATTGTTAATTTGATAAATAAATTATAAAGTAAATTAATGATCGCAATAAAAAAACCCAAATGAGCATGAGTTTACTCACTAATTTCTACTCGAACACCATTAGATTATGGTTTTTCTCCATCAATAATATCTGATGCTCATTCTTCATCCCACAATCGTGGCCCATCTATGAAATCCTTACCAAGTAATTCACATAGGAAGAAAAATGATTCAACCAATAGATACCCTTCAGCCATGCAACCCTCTAGTTGTGCCTTTTGTCGGACATATCTTTTTAGATTTTTCATATACCTCTCAAAGAAAAAAATCAACCTCGTTGATACGACACCCTCCAATTCAATGTCATTGAATAGGTGTATAAGTAAATGGACTTGTAGGTCCATGAAACTTGTAGGGAGCTCCTTCTAAAATATGCATACACTTTCTACAATTTCCTTCTTCTGTTTTAGCACTTCACATTTGTGGATCTCCTTGGATGTCACCCACCTAATATAAGAATATTAAATTAGTATGAACCTTTAGGAAAAAATTAAAATGCAATATAATATATATGTGTCTCTCACGCATGAATATTCCATACCACATGCTTCACAAATGTTGACAATCGGCTTATGGAATTTCTTATCAAGTCAAGTAAGACATGGATCCCCCCTAATTTCCAATGGCATGATATGTATTCAAATACATTTATCAAAGATCATCATTAGTTATTTTAGTCACACAATAGAATATCATAATATATTTAGTACCTAATCAATTTTACGAATAAATGTTAAATGATGATAGATAATACCTTCATAAAATTATGAAAACATGTGTTTTAAATGTTGTGATATGTCCATGAACTGCAAAAGATTTATTTAATGATGACTTATAGCTAGTAGGTTTCCTTATTGAACACATGAAATTTTTATTAAGTATATCTCTTTCTTTTTCAAAATCCATGGAGCTTCTGCGTATTTTTCATTTTCCCTGTTTGGCCACAAATGTTTTCTATCAAATTTGGAGCAATATCTCTCCTCAAAGACAAGGTGTCCTTCTCTTTGCCTTCTATATGTTGAAAAATTGAATCTGGAACAGTTTCTAAGATGTGCATGGGATCTAATAAGTGAGATATTAATAGATCCTTCCAATATGGGAGCTCATAAAATGTGGATTTCCTTTTCATCCCTTATGGCATCTTAATTACAACTTATTATGGTTCTTCAATACAATCACCCCCATTAAAAAATAATTGTCAATATTTCAATTCAGTATCTTCATACTTCTTAAGCCAATCAGCTGGACCCATAATCATGGGAGGGTCTCTATTTTAAACTTTTCTATCAAATTGATTCTTATGGTGGTTTATAAACCTATGATATGGTGGTAGAAAAACCTTGTTTTTTGCATAAATAAATTTATGAATATATTTAGAATATCGCCATTGAAATTGTTTTTCACATACTGGACATGAAAATATCCCCTTTGTTTTAAGCCCTACAATTCAATAAGGTTAATAACATCAAAATAATAGTACAAAACTAAGTATGAAAGTTGGGATGACAATAAATTGGGTGTGAATGGGTAAAAACAATTATTTGACCAGAACAATAACCAAGTCTTGGGAAATAATAAATATTCCAATATAGCACACCATACAACATGAAGTACCCATTTGATGGAGAACGTGATATGTCATACATTCTTATTCCTTCCCATAGAAATTGCATTTCATCAATAAAAGGTGCAAGATAAACATCCATGCTTTTAACTTGATGTTTTCCTAGAACAATGAGAGTCAAAATAAGGTGCTCCTTTCTAACACTCATCCATGGGGGAATATTATACACTATCAATCCAACTGGCCAAACACTGTAATTTGAGTCCATGAAAGAGAAAGGGAACACTCCATCAATTGCAAGACAAAACTTGATACTATGGTGTTCATCTTTGAATTTTGTTAGCCATTTTTCCTCTATGTGTTTCAATTCTTTGGAGTCGAATGGAATTCAAATGAATCCATATTTACTCCTATTCTTTGCATGCCATTCCATCAATTGTGTAAGTGACTTGCAACGAAACATTCATTGAAGTCTAGGTATAATTTGCATGTGTTCTTATTTAATATGACATGATCTGTTTCTATGGCTTCGTCTTGCCCCTATAATACATAACATAGTCAATGATGTTTAATACACCAATTATATCATTTAAACCAATATGTTATCCAACACAAAGCCTGACTTTATCCATATATTTGACATATTGATATCATGTTTTGGAATTGAAAAAAACAACAACATATTTTATATAACTTTATCTCGTATATGTTGTAGAATTTGTGAATTCATAAACACAATCCTCCTCTGATTGAGGTTTCTTTGTCTTCTTACCTTTATTGTATCTACAGATTCTATATCTGATTCTATGGCCACCCACTTTCCTCTCGTTGATTTAGTAGGTCTACAACATCCACGTCCTCTGCCCATGACGTCCTCTAGATCATGTAATGTACAACAATGGCATTTAGTCACATAACATCTATGCACTTCTTTGTTTCTCCATCCAATTTACTAAACACACAATTGATTTAAGATAAACTGGTTTTCACTGCACCTTTCTAACTAAAATTCCCCTATTTTCAATGTATAGCCTTTTTGTTAATTTCTACTCCCAATATGATGACATGACACAACTCTTATAAATCTTATATGAGGATTATGAAAACTAATATACTACTTTTTATTTTTTTCATATTCTCATTTAACTTAATTCAAACCCTTCATCCATAATTTTAAACTACCAAATATCTATATTTTGGTATATTTAAAAAAAAAAAGTTCCTTTGACCCTATATGTTTCTTTTTTTTTGTAGTTCTTGGAAGGCCCATCCATTTTCTATTATATATATAGGGAAAATTTACATCACACAGTTTTACCCGGTGGCCTCAACTCTCCCTGAGGGGAAACTAAGTCTGTTGGCCATCAATCAACATTATATGCCATCCAAAAACAAAAATTCTTCAGACTTTCTAGCAAGGCTACGTAAGTTTCAATCTCATGACCACAAACTGTATAAATATGAAAAATAACATAAACAATTGGAAATTTAAATGCTATCCGCATAAACAAAAACTAAGCATAGGAAGACTAATCTTTCTTGACATTCTGCTCCTCAGAGTCTGAGGCTACTCGGCCAGGATCATCAACAGTTTCCTCTAGCATTCTAAAGAGCTCCACAATGCAAGGGATGTGTCAGTCAATATGGTCCATCCTAATGTCCTGTTTGTGCAGTCGAAATAGGACCTTCTCCATGTCTTTTTCGTAGTTGGGAAGATCCTGCATTGTAACTACCATCCCCATAGAAATTTTCTCCATTTCTTTGCCAAGTAGACTTTTCATCATAAAATACAAGTTCAGGGTGAGCTTGAATTGTGTATTTCTCCCTCTTGTGGTCCCCGGGTTAGGAACCATTGTTCTCCAGACTTTTATTTCATCATCCGGTTCCAGTTCATGCATTACCTGGTCTTCCCAATCGTCTATCAACTTTCGGATACCCTCATCTATTTCCTCCTTGTATGTCATAGTTGCCTCAGCTATGATGTGTTCGACAGGCTTGTGACCCTTGCAACCTTCTGTCCTGCTTGGTTGTTTGGTTGCCTGGGTGTTTCTAGGAATACTAGTATTCCTAAAGAATGCTAGCCCTCTAGGTTTGGCAGCTACCCTAGAAACAATAGTTTATAGCAATTCAACAATTTCTTCTATGTGTAACAGATAAGAGAAAGATAATGGAACCAACTTGGAACTTCCGCTTAATCCCTTGCTTGACCTCTCTCCCCTTTGACAGAGCTTGCAACTCCTCCTTGTACTTAACACGGTTGGAGAGTACCTACACAAGTATAGCAACAAAGAACTATCAAAGAATCATGATCTATTACAACATAAACATTACAAAATCAGATATATAATGAACAAATGATAGCATTCACAAATGATAACATTCACAATTGCACAATCATATGCAAGAAAACTTGAAGAACTTTATTAATAGAAGGGATAATTACAACCCAGTTATCTGATCCAACATCATCCTCCCATCTTCAATCCTTCTTCACCTCATGAAATACCAAAATCACTCCAACAATACAATGCTCTTTCCTCAATTACAAACTATCAACACTTCCTTGCAATTCACAATATTCCACCCTCTTGGATCTCTTGAATTGGAGATCCATTTATAGATGTGTGCAAGGGTGTGAGTCATCCATGGGGTTTGATTAGTGTCATTTCACTTATTACAATTGGTTCCACTTGGAGATTTCTTAAATCCCTTATTCATCCTAGGGTGAATTCAGAGAGGCAAGTGGCACAGGAGAAGTTTCCAGAATATTCCATGAGCAACCACTTAGAAAATTGACATTTGTCCATCCTCACCCATCACACCCTATAGAATGCCTAATTAGTATGCATCACACCTTGGCAGTGTACCGCTACGTATGCATAGCACTTTGTGAGTGGAGCAGTCAGTATGGTTTAATTTAGGCCATTTCTGGATGGTTTCTTAAATGGAACTTTTGGGGAATGATGTATTTAGATGACTATGTTCCTTTAGGGCATGAAACAACTCTTTCAGGGGTTGATGAGCCCTAGTTTATCGACATATAAGTTTGGGGTTGATGTACCCAAATATGTTTATAACAGTTTCCCCCTAAAGCATGAAGTCATAAATATTGATGTCAAGTGAAATGCTTTATCATGAGGATCCGAAGCTTCGACTGGAAGGTGACCTGCATAAGTTACAATACAATACATCATCATAATATAATTTTCATGATCTAGCTGAGGAAGGCATTCCCATGCTCAACTTTACAGATTTATTTCATGTACATATATGAGATAGTCATCTGCAGATACAGACTAGTGATTCTTCAAATATAGAGTCATCATCCATGGTTAGGATGACCATCTGTGTGGAACCTTTGTACATTTGATGTTTTTATGTCCCTGAATATATCGCCCTAAATATATCGCAGCTCGGATGGATGAAACTAGATCTGAGGTCTTCAAACTCATTCAATCTTCACTCAATGTACAAGTCGATCCATGTGAAGAGATGTTCTGAAGTCGAACATGGAGAGACATCACCTGATTACCAGCCAATGATGTAAGTTGTTAACAGATGCAAGAGGAATCACCAATAATGATTATGAC
>APFE031269121.1:216331-235910 GCA_000404065.3 Pinus taeda
ACTTAGGGAGGATCCCTAATGGTCGACTCGTTCCTTTGTTAAAGCCTAACAGATTCTGTGTAATAGGCATAAGTGGTGGTGAACAAAGCACTTTCCAAGCAGTTGAGGAAAGGATACTCACTAATGCACCTTCATCTATAATAGTGCCAGACATGATCATTTTACAAACTTGTACTATGATCTAGAAAGGCACATAAGAAGGAAGGCAGGATCTTGCTAGTTGATTCCAACCAAAGGAAGTGACTAGACTACTTGGAGGGGGTACCGAAGAAACATTAGAATTGACCCCTTGAGTTACAAGAATTGGAGGGTTTTCCTCCTGTCTTGATGGAACAAGCGGATTTCCCCCAAGTTCATTAGAATCCGAAGTAACAAAAAGAACTTGCACGGTATCATTTTCACTCTCTTTGGGAAAGGTACGATTAGCTGAATGTGAAATTGGGTCAACTTTTACCTTGACCTATTGATTTTGTTCGGGTATGGACTCCTAAGATTCACTTTCAGAGAGAGTGGTTTCGACCGACAGTTGATTTATGTCAGTCGTTTTTTCAACTAGTGAAGGACTTAGGGAAAGTTTCTTGTAACCAGATGGGAGTCGCTGTGGTGAAGCAAGATGGTTATCCAACACTCTTTTGGCTTCATCCAAAAAGGGACAAAGGTGAAGGGAATGGTCTCCTTCACATAACCTACATGGAAACTTAACTTTTCTCGTCTGTCCATGAACTTTACTATCACTAGCTGAAGGTGTGTTACCAACATGATCTCCAAAAGTTGATGACACGGGATGTTGTGAACGGGGATACCATTCTTTCAAGATCTGAGGAAAGCAAGGAAAATCTCGTTGAAAATGGTCTCCCATACAAATTATGCATGGAAACTTGGGTTTGGGAAGTTTAATGGATGGATTTTCATTAGATTATGCATTCAAAGCAATGGTTGGTTGGTTGTCCCCTTGTTCAATTAGCTTCTTCTTCTTCTTCTCCTTCCCTTTCTTCTTCTTCTCAGCCACCTGGTTACTAGTATCAATACTTTCACCAAGTGAAGAGGAAGAAGGGGAGGGAGAAAAAAACGAGGAAGAAGGCAAAGGGTTAATTTCAGGTTCAACTAGAGGTGTACTCGATTGCGGAGAAATCACGACATTTTGAACCACAGAGGTTGAAAGCAACCATACTGGTAGGCCAATGGTAATTTCGGAAGGGACAATGTAGCCATATAAGGAGCACCAATATTTCCCCAAGAAGGAAAATGACTAGGATTCCCCTCAAAAGGGATTCCTTGATCAGTGGACTCCAGATTCGTTGCCATATGTCTCAACCTAAGATCAACTCAGTAATAGGGACGTTATTTGTAGTTAATTAATTTTAATGATGCTTGGACACAACTTTTCTTTTTCAGTTTTTAAGAATCGAGGAAAAGCTAAAGATGACTCTAGTCTCCTTTGGTTTTTAATGAGCCTGAAAGGACAAGTGCTCAAATGAACCTTTTCTTTTAAAGAGTCGAAAAGGAACAAAAGTGACCACTCTGGAAAATCTAAATAGAGTGATTACCAAACCAATCGCAAAACTGCAATATACACCTTAGTGATAAATTAAAGAGAAATTACCAAGGACTTATGTACGGTAGTCAATCTTCTCGAATGTTGTATTCATTGTATTGCGATCAATAAGGTGGCAATCTTAGCTTCCTAGGGATAAAGGATATAAGCCTATTGTGGTATCCCAATATATACACGACGGTATGGGGAGCACAAGTCTGTCATAGCACTTGTCATATCAAGGAGGAGGAATCACCCAACCTTCAATGAAAACAATAGCCACTAGTTTTAATGATGCCGAAACACATCTCTAGCCTAGACCTCTAGATATGTTGCGTTAAGTTCCAAAGCATTGTTAGGTTCATTGAAATTTATTTTAAAGTTGATCTTGTTTATATTTTTCCTTTCAATGGTTCATCGTATGATGATGATTTGAAATTCCTAAAATGCAATCTACAATGATAAACAATCTTTGTTTACTTTGATCAATGAAAATCCTAGCTACTAGGGAAAGAAAATTACAATGCTTTTAAACAAAGAGCAAAGAGCACACACTAGTGCATTTCCCTAAATCATATTTTTGCACACAAATCTAAAAATGATAAATGCAAATGCATGTATTTTTTTTCGTTCTCCTTAATGTGGAAAATTGCCAAAAAAGAAAACTAAATGCAGCAAATATCTGAAATATTTCACTCAAAATGACAATTTTCGACAATTTCTTCTTCAAAAGAGAAAGGAAGACTCAATGACACATTTCAATTTTGAGTAAAAAATGCTTTAAACACTTAGAATATAAACAAATCAAACCAAAAACATGAATAAAAGTTCAATCAATTTATCAAGGGAAGAAAGAATTCATGACACTTCTCTTTTCAACACAAAACGACAATTACGACACTTTTGTATCAAAGCGACAAATTGATTTAAACAATTTTTTTGACAAGGGATTGTAAATGATGAACAAACACACAAAAAATATTCACTAATCCTAATGTAATTGAGGCTTATATATGTGATGCAAGTAGGCTTCAGTAAGGAGGCACTGTTCATGTGCAACAAAACAATTAAACAAAACTGAAATCAAGGTCAAAAAAACCCTCAATTTCTAGAATGGAAAAAGAGTTCAGTCAGTCATCACACCTAGGCTTCACAGAAATAGATATGCATCACACTTACTACACTCAAGAGGTGCAATGCATACTGAGTTACAGTGGAAGACAGTGCGATGGTCCAGGGAGCGCAACTGAAATGGGTTTTGGCTCAGATGTGCAACTATTTTAATAAGTTAAGCTGAGCTTTGATGAACAGTAAAGAGAAAAGTATGAAGGAATGTCTTGAGAGGTTACTGAGCTACCAAAAGGGCATCTAGATGTGTTTGTAAGTCAAAAGTTTGATTCATAAACTAAACCATAGATTGACTGAAGTAGCATTCATCTACTATGCAATTGTAGAGCAAGAGCAGTTCGAAGGCTACCTGGCTGACTTCACGTTCTGTCTATAGTTTATAAAAAAAACAATAACAAAAAAAAAACATCTATTCATCCCCAATGGAGTCACCAATTTTTTTCTGGGAAAACTAGTATTCCTAAAGAATGCTATCCCTCTAGGTTTGGCAACTACCCTAGAAACAACAGTTTAAAGCAATTCAACAATTTCTCCTATGTGTAACAGATAAGAGAAATATAATGGAACCAACCTAGAACTTCTGCTTAATCCCTTGCTTGACCTCTCCCCCCTTTGATAGAGCCTGCAACTCCTCCCTGTACTTAACACACTTGGAGAGTACTAGCAAAAGCACAGAAACAAAGAACCGTCAAAGCATCGTGATCTATTACAACATAAACATTATAGAATCAGATATATAATGAACAAATGATAGCATTCACAAATGATAACATTCACAATTGCAAAATCATATGGAAGAAAACTTGAAGAACTTTATTAATAGAAGGGAGAATTACAACCCAGTTATCTAATCTAGCATCGTCCTCCCAACTTCAATCCTTCTTCACCTCATGAAATATCAAGATCACTCCAACAATACAATGCTCTTTCCTCAATTACAAACTATCAACACTTCCTTGCAATTCACAATATTCCACCCTCTTGGATCTCTTGAATTGGAGATCCATTTATAGATGCGTTCAAGGGTGTGAGTCATCCATGGGGTTTGATTAGTGTCATTCCACTTATTACAATTGGTTCCACTTGGAGATTTCTTAAATCCCTTATTCATCCTAGGGCGAATTCAGAGAGGCAAGTGGCACAAGAGAAGTTTCTAAAAGATTCCATGAGCAACCACTTAGCAAACTATCTTGGAAATTTGTCCATCCTAGCCCATCACACCTTATAGAAGGCCTAATCAGTATGCATCACACCCTGGCAGTGTACCACTCAGTATGCATCACACTTTTCCAGTGGAGCAGTCAGTATGGTTTAATTTAGGCCATTTCTGGATGGTTTCATAGGTGGAACTTTTGGGGAATGATGTATTCAGATGACTATGTTCCTTTAGGGCATGAAACAACTCTTTTAGGGGTTAGTGAGCCCTATTTTATTGACATATAAGTTTGGGGTTAATATGTCTATAACACCGGGGTTCTAGGCCCTTGCTACCATGACCATGACCACATGTTTTTGGAGCCATACCCTGTTGATTTGTAACATGTATACATTCCAACATTGTTAGCTTCACTATTTCATTTAGCAACTACATTAACCATACTTTGCTGCCATGCCTGGCTTGCGACAGGCTAAGGTATCCCTGTGCCCACAGGTGGCCAATGGAAGTGGGATTTGAGCAGGATTCCCCTGGTTTATTACCATGCCTCTTGCCCTTTCTAAGGTTCGGAGGTTGGTCACCCCCTTGCAGCCATGGCCTGGCTCGCAGACCCATTTGGAGCTAGGTATTGCTAGTGCTATCATACCCACAAGTCCTTGCCTCTGCCAGCAATTTCCTATCCAAGTTTTTCTCGCCTCTCTACCTCTCGGGCCACCCAGGGTCCTAACTGCTCCTGTATGATTCTACATTGGCATTTTCCTGGGTTCCTTAACCAATTTCCCACCTTACTAGCATCCCAACCCCCTGGCTACAACTCTCCCTTGCCTCACTTAGCTACACACAGTCACCCAAGCAACGCTTGCCCTTTAGTCCCTATACCCTCGAGCTGGTCGTTCAGGTCGGGTATTGTTTCTAAGCTCCACTCAGTATCAATCATGCCATAGCCCTAGATTTTGCTTGAAAGCAAAATAAAAATACCATAGAGTCGAGCCATAGCTCCTCCTTGCCTTCTCTGGTTCCTCCTTGGCTAGGCTAAGCCTCGTTGGGGTGGCCTCATGCCTCTCCCTCCTCCCTAGCAAATCTCCCACCAACTCATGGAATTTACCCTTGAACCTGACTAGAACTTTTGAATTGAACAAGGCCAAGACCGGACTACATACTCGAGAGTCGTCACTTGCCCGCAAACTTGGTTGCTTCGCTTCCCTTCCGCTCTATAATTCCTTCCTTCTCTACTATACCATTCACCTTCCCTGCATGTCTAATACCTCTTCCCACTCCACCACCTTCCCTTATGTCCCCTTCTGCCACCTTTCCATCCCACCTCCCATGCATTCAAGGCAGAGGACACCACACTCCCTACCTTGAGCATGTGGGGTGCCACTGTAATGAATTCAATTGTACTGACCATGTCAACTCACGCCTGGTGCCTCTGACACTTGCCCTCATCCCAATCAAGAGCTTTGACCCTATATGTTAGAGAATATACTATTTTCAAATTTTGATTTTTAAGTCATCTAAATTAAATCAATATATAATATAATAATTAGTATAAGTTAACTTGTGGATGAGATATATGTTCAATGCCACCATCCACACTGTAAAAGAGTAAATAGAGAGTGGTGGGATCAAAAATGTTTGTGTCACATGTATATATAATCACTAAGAAACACAACCTTTAAAGGTGAAAATGTGTGTATGTGACTATAACCAGTGGATTGTTACATTATGGGTCATTGGCTATTAAAATAAAATTAGAAAGTTTGAAATCACGCCAAATTCATTAGTGGGATAGGAAAATATGACATAAAACACCCTTCATTGTAGGGTCAAAACACCATTTATAAGGCTTTACATCAACCAACATTTCAGCTTATCCCATGTGCCTATCCACATTACAGATCCAATACTGATATTCAACTAGCACAACCACATTAAAAAATGTGGTTGATAAACGTCGATAGGCATATATTAAGCACATTTATTAATATGTATATCAACCACATTTATTTTAATATGTATAATAATAATAATAATAATAATAATTATTATTACTTATTATTTATTTTATTATTATTATATAATTATAACTATCCCATGTGCCTAAGCCAATTTCACATCCAATATTGGTATTCAATTAAACCTCATAAAAAACGACAATAACATGGAAGCCTCCCACATTGACATTGCAAAGTGCAAAGATGGCAATGAATACAAATTAGACGAAATAAAAAAAAAAATAAAAAATACCAACAATCTATAATTGATGTGCACAATGGATAAACATATTGTGTATCTTGACTATTCAACCAAAACAATGTAGTACATTCACCATACTTCCATTCTAATACTCACCAATTGTAAATCAAGGGAATTTTGAAGTTTTGTGTGGAGTTGGAGTAGACCATAGTTGGAGCAATGTGTTGAGGCTATGCAAGAAATTAACTAATCAAATGGACCTTTTTTTATCGTGGGTAGAGATATTAATGAACCTCTCCTCCCGTGTTGTGGATATCAATAATAATCAAAAATTGATTTGTGGGTGTGATTCGGCCTCTTACAATCACAAAATCAATTTGTGTATCTCATTCAACCCATACTGGAGATGAAAATCAAACCCATATCCATCCATTTTGCACTATTATTGTTTAAAACAGTTAGAGTGAAGGGAGCAAAATGTAGGGAGAAAAGAGAAGGGATTTTCCATAATGTGGAGGAAAAAAAATCATCCTAAAAGGCCAAAAAATGTCAAGCAGTAGTAGAGGGAAATGAGAAAACGAATATGATTCTTGCGAGAATGAGGTATTTCATACTCAATTTATAGATGTGCACACATTTCCATTGCTTGTTTGAATTATATTTTCTAGTTTTTTGTTTTAAAATTAGAAAAGAAGAAATTAGGGTTTTTTTTCTAATTTTAAAATAAAAATTGTATTATACATATATAGGGACACAATCATGAGAAACTAAAAGAGGAAATGGCTTCTATGTTGGAGGTAGAAGTAGTGAATAAACTAGAAGGTACGGACTTGTCCATGTTTTCCAAATACATGGAAGAACATACTAAAGGCATTCAAATAGACCAACCAAAGAAACCATGTAAAATGGAATTGATTGATTCCCCATCAACTCCTAGAGCGAGCAAAAGATCTGGGAAAATATCAATCACAATAACCTCTAAGAATATGGAATACGGAATAGAGACGTCCAATGTCTCACTCACTCCTTCGACACAGATTTCTTCCACCACCAATACAAGTACTTATGCATCTTGCATTGGTACATATGTAACCGTGGTAGAATATGATGTTGCCTATAGGGAAATCAGAAAGATTGATGCAGGGAAAGTGTTCAATTGTAGGTTGAAGGAATCACACCTTCAACACTTCAAAGAGAATCTACATCTTCCATTATCAAAGATACCCATGCACCTTCAAAAGGAAGTCATCCATGACATGCAGACTGAATTTCAGATAGGTTGGTCAGTAAATTAAGTAAAAAGCCAAATGACTCAAAACTACAAGAGATTCCATTGAAACCAACTGAAAAGGATAAAAATAGATTCCTCCCGAGCTAAGGGTCAAAACAAGGCTAATTGATGTAAGCGTGAAATTATGGAAAGAGCTTGTGAAAGCATATGATAGAGCATATGCACAGAGGAAGTTCGGTGAGGAGAGAATACAGGTATTTAAATTTGGTCATAAGATTATTTCAAAATAATTAAAAGATTTTTATACTTTACTAGTATAATTAAATTGAATTACTATATGTTTCTAGGCAAGGACTCAAAGGCCAGACTTTCCAAATATCATGCCACACATCATAGTGGCCAAATAGATTTTGAAGCCTTAACATGCAAATTTGTAATTACATTTAATATCTGCAATTATATATTTTTAAATTTTGTACAAAAAAGCAAATGATTAGATATTAATTACTTTAACTTGTCCATCTGCCATGTTTTAACAGGAGCAACAATATGGCCATTATCCATCACAATGGGAATTTGATATGATACGAGAAGGAAAGTGGTGCGATTTTGTTATCTGGATGAGAATAAGGTATCATTAGTTAGACTTTCAATAACCTGGATATTGTTATGTTAATATGTCAATTTTCAGTTCTTGCGTTGATTTGTTTATTTATGTTTATCTTGAGTTCTTTTGTGCTCCCATCGGTCATAGCACCCTTATAGATCACCAACCTTTCACTATGATAAAGTCCTTAGAAATCAATATACAATAATGGATTTATCAATTCCTTCACCAAAAATGCTAGGCCAAAGGAGGGATGCAACATCATGTAATACATAACCCACAGAAAATAAAATAGATTGCATGGGATTAATTATAGATGCTTGGGTTGAGAGCACATTACATGGGATTGATTATGGATCCAAGTTACATGTGTTTAGGAGCATGGGATGATTGTCGTGGAAAGCAAGAAGCCTTATGGTGAAGAGCACTTGACGCTTCCAACGCATGCTTAGAGAGTGCACCACCTGAGGATTGGTCTCTTGATGTGTATACCTTGGAGAGAGAGAAATTCACATGGAGACCTTATCTTGTGCAATAATTAAATTCCTTGTGTAATTAGTCCACTTTACTAATTTTGGCCTTCCTGACCTACTTTGTATAGAGGGAAGGGAATGTCTTTGTCTACACTATACTCATTATTACATCTAAATAATTATCATGGAGAGTTATTATTTCTTGTGCGATGCAATCAGGAAGACCTAGAGTTTGTGATGTAAACCCTAGAGAAGAAATGAAGATGAATTATAGCACTAGGGATGATATTAAGTTTTAGCACTTGTCCTAGAAATTATTTTCCATATGTTAGGATGAAGGGTGCATTGAGTTCTACAAAATTTGTTTTTTATTGATATATATATATATATTGAATGAATTAAGAAACATGTGGGGACATGACTATTATAATAGGAACATTTACGATGTAGGCCTGTATTGGAGCTTGTTTGAACTTTGAAGGCCTCGTTTGAAACAAAGGACCTGAAACTATATAGGACACTTACTTTTCTAATCCTATGGGAGATATGGTTAGCACACAACTTGGTGATTTTTCAAAACAAAATTATTCCTACATTCTAGACTACAACACAAGTCTTCTCACTATTCTAGCTCTATCATACCCTTATTAATCCTAAAACAATCAGACAAGTGGGGCAGGTGATGATAGACCTATAGATGCAATGTGAACTAGTTTGGAGAAATTAATGAATAAATTCAACTAGCCTACTTACCTATGTTTGTACCCTTTAAAATTGACGTTGTAGTGTAGAGAGAAGAACATAAAGAAATTTTAGGTTAAAGCATAGGGCTAAACAAAATCATATGCATTAGGTCTACAACAGAGAGCATGAAATGAAAGGAAATAAGATGCATAGACTGTAGAGTGCTTCATTAAGGTTTCTTGGATAAAATTCATAGGTGTCTCAACTATTCACACAATATTGATAAATATGTTAATGAATGAAACCATCATCTTTATGACATAGGTCTCAGAAGAAGAATAACACAAATGTAAAGTTACTACATTTTCTGTTACAACATTTGTTGTTACAACATTTAACTCTCAATCTATTGTTACCTATGTTTGTGCTTCTCAATTTGTTTTATTGATCCCCCAACTGCTAGTGTAGTGTTGGGTGGGAGAAACATCTCTTTGGCTACCCTACTTTCAAGCTTTGATAAGCAAGATGAAATGGCTTTCTACCCCTTCAATTGTTACAACATCTGTTGTTACAATATCTGATGTAATGGTCACTGTTTCAGTAGTTTCAATAGTAGTAGTTGTTAAAGCATCATCCTTTATAGTTGTTTTAACATTTTCAATAGTAATGAGTGTTACAACATCAATTGTTACAACATTTTCAGTATATTTCAAATTGATATGTTGTTATGGCATCTGTTGTTACAACATCTGCAGTTACAACATCCATTGTTATAACATTTTCTTCTCAATATGTTGTTACCTATGTTTTTGCTTCTCAATTTGTTTTCTTGATCCCCCATGTTGTATCTTTGTAGACAATCCTCAGCTTAAAAATTGAGCCAAAGCATCAATGTGACAAATTGAGAGGAATTGAAAGAGGAATTTAGAAGGATAACCATTCTCTCTGAAAATTTAATCATCTAATAATAGTAGAGACATATAGATGAACCTATATAGTCAACACAAATATATCCAAGTACAACATATAAGAAAAACTCTAAATATTTATGGGCAGTAAATTAAACAAAATGTTCAATTTCTAACTCAATAGTGAACATAACTTTGCAGAGGGATATCATGTGGAGTGATATTCAATCCATTCCTTCCCAATGTCCTATATTATTCTTAAATATATGCAAAAAACAAACTATGAAATTACAAGAATAACTCAAAACTACACAATTATTGTCATGAATGAAAACCAAAAGAATTTTATTATATCCAAGTTAAAAGTATTACAACAATATTACACAAACTTGCCCTAGGTATCAACCCTTTCTTATTAAAAAATAAGGTATATATAGATTTCTTTACCAAATATCCTATATCTTAAAAGATTTACATTCAACGTAATTTTTTCTAACGATTATATTTATATTAAACGATCTAGATTCTGGTGAGAACCATTACATTCATAAGTAACAACAATTCCACATCCCTCTAAAAATTCTCTGACCAGAGACAACGAGATTTCAGAGTTTTCTTCTCCCTCTTTTCTACATCATTTTCCTTATACATTCATTAAAAAACCCCATTAATATTTACATATTTTCATAAATAAAAAACTATTTCTATATGTTAATCAGTTAGTTTCTTCAGACTCATTTTGTTTGATTTCTTCAATATCAACCACTTTTTGTTCCCCCTACTCACATGCATCCTCAAGTTCATGTTGTGCAGCCTCTTTCTAGATCTCCAATTGTACTATGAATTCCAGAGGGAGGGATCCCTACTCATCACACGTTGGTTCATTGTCACCTTCCTCCCTGATGCCAAACACTTCCTTCAAAAATAACATAACCGCAATCTCCACCTTCTCTTTTTAATTCTCCACCTTTCGTTCGAGATTCACTATCTTCGACATGACCTCCATTTCCACCTGAAAATCCTCCACACATTTCCTCAAACCTTCCAACCGACCTAAAACGAAGGTAAAGTGAGACCAAGCTTCAAATATAATTTCCCTCCAATCTGTGAAATCATTTCCTCCACTTCATGCTTGAACACACCGAGGGAATTCTTAGAAGAGTCTCTGACACCATTTCCAGATGGAGAAGCCATTTCTTCAACACAATGAGGATGTGCAGCAATCCACAATGTATATTCCCTCCATAACCATATTATTATGGCCAAAATCAGCTCCATATTGATGGCGTAAGAGGTCCCTTAATTTTTAATTCTCTTTGGTAGTTCACTCCCTGCAACCAAAGTAATTTCCATTGCTTCTTGATCTGGTATAAATTCTTGCACAATCAACCTGAGGAGATTCTCCTCGAGCTCAGAGAACACAATTCCTTCATTGCATCTTTGCCTTAAATCTTGGCTTGTGAACTCCCAGGGGTCCTTAATCCTATCTTGATTCCTCTTAATTATCCATCATGAGATTGACATTTTGGACTACCACCGTAGAACAAATGTGCCATGGAGTAAATTAGGTAATTAATCATCTTGTCAAACAATTCGCCCTTCTCCATATTATTCCAACCTTTTCCATATATAAATGTTCATGGGATATGACATGTAGAAGATGTGTTTCTTTCCTCCCTAAGTTCACCTTGTTTTAGGATGACGACCCGATTAGCTTGTTCATTTGCCAACATATTATTTTTACTTTCAATATGATAAAATTCTGTGTTTTCAAACTTGTCCAACAATAAATATATTATTCGCATAGTGAGGTGATATTTATTACTGAAAATAGGGAATGGTTGTTTATGCAGGGGGTGGGCGGTAAGTGGTAAGATGGGGGTGGGGGGTTGGTGGGGTGGGTTGCACAATTCATATCTCACTACCATGTTGATTTTTTTTTTGGAAAAATTACATTTTGAGCACCACCCCTGTCCAACAATAAATATATTCTTCGCATATGTAGGTGATATTTATTATTAAAAATAGGAATGGTCGTTTATGCAGGGGGTAGGCGGTAAGAGGTAATGGGGGGTGGGGGGTTGGGTGGGGGTGGAGGGTTGGTGGGTTGGGTGCCACAATTTCATAATCTCACTACCATGTTGACTTTTTTTTTTTGGAAAAATAACAATTTTGAGCGCGCCGCCCACCCCCCCCCCCCCCAAACCCTTTGTTAAATGTCAAGCAAGTAGGGGGGGCACGCAATACAACAAGCTTCATCGATCACCAAAGTGTCAATTTCCGCCAATAGAAAATGAATAATAGTTAGTATGTTGTGATTTGACATTTTATTTATTAAAATAAAACAAAATAATGTATTATGTCATTATATATTTACGCGCAAACTTTTACAAAGTGCAATAGAAACAATTTTTTTTGAAATTGTAGTAAAAAATTTGAAATTTTTAATGTTACAAGAAAATGTTACAACACCCTAAGTCTTTGTGTAGTGTTGGGTGGCAAAAATACCTCTTTGGCTGCCCACTTTCGAGCTTTGACAAGCAAGATGAAATTTGTTTCTACCCCCTCAATTATTACAACATCTGTTGTTACATCATCCGTTGTTATAGGATCCGTTGTAATGGTCACTGTTTCAGTAGTTTCAATAGTAGTAGTTGTTATAGCATCAACTTTTATAATAGTTTCATCAATTTCAATAGTAATGGATACTACACCGTCAATTTCTACAACATTTTCAGCATATTTAACATTAACATGTTGTTATGGCATCTACCGTTACATCTGTTGTTACAACATCCATTGTTACAACATCCGTTGTTACAACATCTGTTGTTACAAAATTTGTTTTCAATCCAGCGTTAACTATGTTTATGCTTCTCAATTTGATTTCTTGATCCCTTAAGTGTTGTAGTGTTTGGTGGAAGAAACATCTCTTTGGTTGCCCCCTTTCAATCTCTGATAAGCAAGATGAAATGGCATGTTCTTACAACATTTGTTTTTATAGCATCTTCTTCTCAATCTATAGTTACCTATGTTTGTGCTTTTCAATTTTTTTTCTTGATCCCCCAAGTGTTGGTGTAGTGTTTTGTAGCAGAAAAACCTCTTTGGCTACCCACTCTCAAGCTTTGACAAAAAGGATGAAAATTTATTGAGATGAAGTATTTTGTGTCTATGATTAGTGAATGAATTAATATTTCATGTTAATGAATTTTCAATGTTAATGAATAATTTCTATATGTTTCCTTATGTACGCAATCTTGTTTCATATTATGTAAACATTTTTTATGATAAAATTTATTGAGATGATATGTTTTGTGGATCTACGAATGAATGAATGAATGAATGTTTGCTATTTTTTTTGTATGCATCTTAATGCTTTTCTTTAAACTATTTCCTATATATTAGATAGTTTGGGTATTATGGAATTGAGAGTGATGTGAGGGGGGGATGGGCCATGAGAGATTTGACCTTAATGTGGTTGCCCCTATTCAATAGAGAATAAATTAGGATTTGGATAATCTTGGAGCAAAAAACCCTCAATCCAATAGAGAAAACCCAAAGTCAATGTTGACTTCAATTCTACTTCGTCAAGTGGAGGGAGGTTTGCTCCAAGATTAAACTACTCCAATAATTTATTCTTGAAACAGAGATGAGACCATTAATGTATTCATGCACTGAAGTCCTTTCAATTATTATTTATTCATGCAATTAAATTTAATATTTGGTCAAATTTAATTGAAGTTTGCCTCATTGGTCTCATGAATACGTGTAGGATAACTAGTATCAATTTGGATGTTGAAGTGGAACAACTATCACAAGCAAATAGCTCAAAATGGTAACATTACATTTAGCATTCAAGTTAAGTTACTTTTGGGTTGATGCCATTTTTCTTCTGTGTAATGCACCACACTGCTTGCTGTATTTGTAGTCATATGAGTGGTAGATCTTTGAATTGACTTGACATTTCTTCTGTATTTTATAGGGATTTGTTGTACAACCTAATAATTCCAATTTACAAAGTTCTTCATATTGGATAGAAAATACTGCTATGAATGGAAGAATGTATGAGAAATAGTAATTCAAAGGTGTATTATTTGTTTTTAATTGGCACTATCTAGTTAGAAGATGGAATGGAATTGATTTCATGAGTAGCAAGTTGAGGGATACATGTATTTGTAACCTTATGGTGTTTCCCATTGCTTACATGTTCAATTTATATTTAGTTTATACATTAAAAAAAAATAGTACAAGCATTAAAATCATTTACAATTTTATACTACGCAGCAAATAACTTTTATATTTGATACATTGGAAGCTTTGTGAACTTGAGTTCTCTATGAAGAAATTTAATTTGTAAATTCCAGTACCTATAAATTCTAGCTTTTACAATACTTGAATTGAAATGTAACTTTTGAATGAATTAAATTATTTTGATCTTGTGTAGATATTAATTTAATAATAATACAAGGAAGTCAAGTTGGGAGAAGCATTTAGAATTGATGACACCAATTGAATTGATATAATACTAGATTTATGTCATTGTATGGTTGGGTTAGTTAACTTAATATAGATAACTAAGTGTTGTGGTAAAAACACAACCCCCATTATTGATGTGTTCACTTCAAATAATGGGGACCCTTTCTATAAAAATTTTGGCTAAACACCTTTTAGGATTTTGATTAAGTTAATTATCCTACGCTTTTGTTAATTTTTCATTTTCTTTGGATTCTTGTTTTGATTGCTTTGTTATAATTGATTTTTTATAACCTTCCCATTGATGATTGTTTTACCTCATTTGGTCAACTGGTTCATGAATGGCACTCCGTTGAAGTATAATCATTTATGTCGCCTGGGTTAAAAATGCATAAAATGTAAATATTCCATTTTTGTAAATAAATTAGTTCAATAATGCATTTATTTTAAATATTAACCCCTAGTTAGTTCTCACTAACATTTTTTATTATACAATCAAATCATGAAATATTGGGATTTTAGTAATTTACTCCAATTCTCAATATTAGTAATCTCAAAAAACCCAAAATGTCAAAGTGGCTATAGTTTAATTTTTAAGTTTTATTAAAGTGGATGTAGTTTAAATAGAAAAATAACCACTCCAAACAAACCCCAATAAGCTTCAACCAGAAATAAAAAAAAAAATAATAAACATTTTACAATACGATCACGTCCATCGCAAATTGCACTTCGCAAAATTCATAACAAATCAAGACCTCGACGGAATCCCTTCATGTGATGTGATCAAAGTTAAACCATGAATTTCATTTGAAAGTCATTCTCGCATTTATTCTGGATCCACTATGAGTATTAACCTTATCTTATTAATTTATGAGGTCCACCGATATCACAAGATTACAATGAACCCTCTAAAAGAATGCGTGATGTAATGTTTTTATGCGATGCAATAATGCGACATCGCATATCGCAATTTTAACAAGCTCCTCAACTTAAACATTAAAGGATTTGCGATTGGAAAATGCGATGTGTTAAAAAAATTTAATACAAAGTTTTTTTCGCCCTTTACGCCTCCCGTACCTCCACCTCACACTCCACTCACCATATCCCTCCATAAACTCATGTGGATGAATTAATGGGTTTGGATTGATTTCAATGGTTTGTTTTATGGATTTTGAGTTTAGATTGATTCCAATGGTTTGTTAATTATTTTGTATATTTTTTATATATAATTAATTATATATTTATTATAATTTTAATATAATTTGAATTATAATATTATATATATTAAATTAACTTTTTTAAAATTCATTTGTTATATTAATTTAATTTTGTAACTTAATTAATTCTAATTAGATGATAATTAATTCGAATTAATTATTATATATTAGTAGTTAATAATTAATTACAATTAATTATTAAATAATTAGAATTCTAATTTAGGATTAAATTTACAACTAAAAATTCTGATTTTTAGCCCAGCAACAAAAATTCCAGAATTGTGGCAGTTTTGACTCATCAATTTTGGAGGCTCATAGATTGAATTATACTTGGCCAAATGAGGCCCAGGATGGCTCATTGGAAAGATAAAATCAAGGAGAACAGTTTCAAGGAGGTTTTATTAACAGATTTGATCATTTATTGGGTCAAAAATAAGGCAGAAGATCAAGTTCTGAATTCCTAAAACAAAATAAATTTCTGAGTTATTTTCTGCATTTTCATTTGTCCTAAGCCTCTTCTACTTAGAGATTCACTCATCAATAATATCCTTGGCCAATTAAACCATCCCAAACATCAATAGAGAGCTTATATTTTATTTTCAATTATTTATTTAAATAGAATTTGATTGGATTTATTTTAAAT
Source organism: Pinus taeda (assembly GCA_000404065.3). Classification (NCBI taxonomy): domain Eukaryota; kingdom Viridiplantae; phylum Streptophyta; class Pinopsida; order Pinales; family Pinaceae; genus Pinus; species Pinus taeda. The sequence goes on from APFE031269121.1 coordinate 232,582, forward strand.
ACCAGAAATGATATTTTGATTTTTTTGATTGCATCTTAATTTGTTTTGATTTCTTTTTGCAGAAAAATAGTAGAAGAGATATGGAGAAAAGATCTTAATCAATGAGAATGCTCCAACAATTAAGAGATTGGAATTTTGAGCAAATAAAAGTGATTGGGTAGATTTTCTTCAACAAACTTTCATCTCAAGAATTCCTTTGCAAATATTATAAATAGTTGATTGCAGAATGTAATAGAGGTTGCTTTCCTCTGCAATTCTTGAATTCTAAAAGCACTTTTGTAATAGGGATTTAGAGTTGTAGGTGGGAGGAATGGAATATCAGATCTGGAGATTATTGAGGTTTTTCTTCTACATTCTGACTTATGTATAATGAACAGAGTTTGCACTATTGTAGCTCTAGTTTTGAAAGCAGAAGCTCAAACATTGTAAATGACTATTAGAGACCGGAGCTGGAGAAATGGATTCAATAAATTGGTATTTCGAATACTATTATTTTAAATGCTAGTTTTATTTTATAATAATAAGAATTGTGTCGATTTACTTTCATATTTGTGCACTTTTGTCGGTATGGGTAATTTTTCTCTATTTTATGTTGTTATTTGTCTCTGTTCTTATGGGCTAAATTCTGATTTCCGAGTAACTATTTACTCATAAATATGTCTTTTAATATTGGATGAATAGATAGTGATATGTTGTGAACTTCTTCCATATGTTATTGTTTAATAATTCAAGTTACTGATTAAATGATCAAGATCATTCTGAGAACTTCTTCCTGAGTGTTATTGATTGATTATTTCAGTTAAAAGGTCTCAATAGGATATGCTTTGATATCCATAATGTCAGTTAATTGAACTATTTCATTAACATGATATTCATTATAAACAAGACGTATTTCAATCCCAATATTATAAATACCTGCTCTTAGTTGGGTTAAATCTATATTTGCCTAATTGAGATAGGATTAAGATAGTTTATTTTTCTTGAATTTTAGAATAGGTTTGCATTTAGATTAATTTCTACATTCTTTTAAGTCCTCTTCCCAAAGAGGCAAACTTTAGTAGTGGATTCACTGAGTCCCAAATTAGCTTAAGGGTTACTCTCTTGCCTAACCAGCAAGAGGGTCGATCTGCTGTCACTTTTCCATTGGTGAATGAAAGTCATATTTTAAAGCCATTGGAGATTGAGAGAAGGTAACTAGACCTAGTTGAAACAGTCGGAACCACCATTACAGACGAAAAAGGAGTTGTTTTAAGGTCTGAATCAGGTGGTTATCCCCCATGTTGTTGTAGCGATTTTTGAGACTTCAACATAATGACACTAGAAGGAGGGCTTGAAACTTGTTGTCTTTTGGAGTCTTTTAAATTTTAACCTTTTATCTAATCATGATGGCTCCTCTTAAACTTCCAATTTGGAGTTGTATCCACAGACGTGCATCTTCCAATACTCCTCCCGAAGTGGTAAGACTCTTGTCTTAGGTCAAGTTTAATGGTCAGAGAAATTCTTCTACTCTTAATCATGTCTTCCAATTTATTCAAAATGTTTCAAATTATGATTTTCAAGGAATTGATGAAGGCATATTATGCATACTTTTTACTCTCACATTTCCGACAAAAGCCAGAAACTGGTGTAGAACTCTTCCGGTTGCCTCAATTCACAGCTGGGATCAATTTGTTACAATTTTCATTTGTAGATTTGATAGTTATAATTATGATTAGGTATATGATGAAATTATATATCTACGAAAAGAAAATGAATCTGTTAGAGATTTTAATATTTGACTTCATTTGAATTGTTTAAAATTTAATGTCAAAGATAAACCTATGAAAGAAGAATCACTAGATTGGTTTGAACATATTTGTTCTCTTCTTCCCATTCTCGATCCATGTGAAATTAGTTCAACCTTTGTTTCATCTCCTTCTAACATAAATGAGAATTCCAATATGGATGTCCAAATAAATTGTGATGAAGAGGTTTCACAAAGCTTGGAAAATATTTCTCATCAAATATAAGAAGACAATAGCAACAATTTTTTAGAAAGAGCCACCTTTAAATCTGAAAGCTACTTTGAGGTATATTCAGAAAATCAGATTGGAAACCAGTAAGTGCAAGCAGTAGTCAAAGTAAATAATAGCATGCAAACTACTATACAAATTTCTAAATATTTCCATGATGAGAAAATGCCGAAATCAGAGTAGCAAAGCAATCTTCTTCAAAAAAGCATGAGTACGTAAAGGAATGATCTGCAATCTGAAATTTACAATGGGCTTAATGCACAAGAGTTCTCAAACAGGAACATTTTTAAATGCATTATTTCAGATTCACATTTTTTCCTTTATCCTGATATTTTTAATGATGGTAATTTATCCCCTCTTGGTATTAATGATATTTTAGAAAATAAAAAGGATGGTCTAAATGAATTACCAATAAATTTTTATCAAGATAGAGAAACAATTATTGATCATTCTTTTTCCATTAATGAACATGAAATTCTTGTTCCTCCTTGTTTTGATATATTGGGTGAGATTGAAGGGAATTTTAGGGAATCTTGTGAAGTCATTTATGATAATTACTCTGACATTGAGGATGTTGATTTCTATTTTTCTCAAGATGATAAAATTCAAATAACATCTAAGAATGAGGAACATTTCAATTTAGAAATTATTCCAACTAATCCTCATTCTAAAGCAGCAAATGTTGGCTTTATGGTTCTGGTATGATTATATGTTTCAGAGGTTGTACTTGATGGCAACACCCATGGCATGGCTCTCATGTTGATGAAAAATAAAGAAGTACGCAGGAGAACAGTTCAGGAGATGCGTACCCGCAGTTATACCGTGCAGGGACCGCGTCCAAATACGCGGGTCACCCATTCATGGGGTGCGTACCCCAGTGCACACATTCCAAGGCAGTTAAGCACCCACCCATGGGGTTTCTCATGGTATTTAGCCAATAGTATTGGGTTATCATGGATTTTGGTCCATGGTATTGATTATTTTATTATTATTATTGAGCCCCATGATCCTTGATTTGAGGAAGAGCTTGCCTATATAAAGCAAAGGAGATCATTTGGCCTGAGCATCTTTTGGGTAATTGAATATCTTAAGATCTGATTTATTTGGGTTCTTGGTCTTAAAAGATTGATCTATAAAGGAGAAAGTCAGAAGCGAATCTGCGAAGGGTGATCTCTTGAGCGCGAGTTCAGATCTGAGCATCTGATTTTATTTCAGCCCTTGGTCGAGGTACGCAGAGGTGCCGAAGGCTCAGTGCGTGGGTACGCAGAGGCGCCGAAGGTTTACTGCGTGGGTACGCAGGAGCGCCGAAGGTTCAGT